>JAATLQ010037657.1:25167-60325 GCA_013421005.1 Heliconius erato x Heliconius himera | reverse complement strand
AATTTTCAAGTAAATCGGTTCAGTAGTTTCAGAGAAAAATGCGGACAACAATATGTCGACAGACAGACAGACAGACAGACAGACAGACAGACAGACAGACAGACAGACAGACAAGAAATTCAAAAAAAATCTTTTTGCTTTCTATTAGTCTTTTTAAGTGTCCCTCTATCCATTTCAGTCAAAATTACTAAATGTACAGACAAAATATTTTTACTGTCTTATTATATATAGAGATAATATACTATATAATAGTACATTTGTACTCACAACAGATTTACCCAAAGGGTTAAAAGGGTGTTCTATATACTTCTATTTGTGTATAAAGCTTTTGTCACTTTGGTGAACATAAATTTGATTTGTCTTTCAAAATAGTTATTGTCCTTTAATGTATATAAATATGTCCGAAACGCTTTGTGGCTGTCACTATTTTTTTTAAAAAACATTCCACAAAAAATTATAACCTCTCAAAGAGTTTATCTTGAACCTATCATGGTGCTCCACTATTTCACAGGTAAACATTGGATACGATTAAGAAATTCAAGAATATTGAATTTCACTAAAATTAGTTAAGAATTTTTATTTCATTCGAATATTGTTATTAATTCTGAATGCCTGTCAGATCAGTTTGGGAACTCCCTGCTTTTAATGTGCTGATTAATTATGCGTTTTCTCTATTTTATAATATTAATTAAAATTTATGATACTATCAAAGAATCATACAATTTAATATTTATTATTTCAACAGGAGCTGTTCTATATGCAAATTTGCAACAGATGTCCACGAGTCTACCCCTGGGTGAACAATCCGTTTGGAGTATTACAAAATTAAGCGTAATATATGTTCTACATGTCATGAGAACATAAAATGATTAAAATTAAATAATTATAATATAAATATATATTTTTTTATTTAACATATTTCAAATTTGATAAAATTATTCTTGTGACTCAAGGTAAAAATTGCAGAGTTTCTATTTTAGGTAATATTAATTTATAGCATTACTTTGCATTGTATTTACTTGAGACAAAACATATTTTGATCTACCACTGTCAGTGACGTCTCTCATGCTGATACTCGTTCGACGTTAAGGTTGTAAAATTATTAGTCCTTTAGGAAAAAGGAATTTGAATTAATTACAGCCGATTCAAAGAATTTGACGTTATGGAAGTTACTAATGATATGGTAGTGGTATATTTTTTGAAGGTACAGTACGGTTGACGAGTCATGGCCACTGAACAATACGAAAAAGTTCAAAAAATAAAACTTCAGGTCCACCAATGAGTTGTCAAGTGTCGAATAGAAAAGGAAGAGCTACTACGGTTACGGTATGTATAAATGAATATCAAACTTTTGTAGTATTTATGTAGTATCTTCTAAATACAATTATTTTTGCTGAATACGGGCATCTTATAGCAACAACTCAATTGTCTAGATCAAAAGAGATTTAGGATTATGCTCAACAAAAAAATGCGTTAAAAACGCAAACAAAGCACAAATACAAATTATATAAATTAAAAATATAAAAAATAGAACACTTTTCCGTCACTAAGAATAATTATCTAGCAAATAATTTAAATGTAACTATATAACTGGATTAATCGCGTATTACAGATTTTTAGAAACCGGACGTTTTCGTTTTTGTGGCCACGGGTCGACCACGGACTAATGCAAAGTATGCGAAACGTCGAGTTCCCAAAAACATATAATTTGGAAGCACGGCAGTGGCCCCGCCATGTCGAGCATAAGTCCTTTTCTCGAACCAGTTCAGGTCATTTTCGACAACCAATAACTTTGTTGTGGATGAAACTAAAAGTTTGAATATTCAATTACCAAGCAATTACTGTTAAGAGTATAAATAAAGAAAAAAAAACTAAAATAAAATTGTAATTTTCTAGACAAATAAACAGCAAAAATAACTTAAAATGTATAGAGGATATAGGGAAAATATACAGGATTACAAAGTTATATTTGGAGAGGATGAATCAGTATTCCTGTGTAAGTGTATTATAATGAAATGATAAAAAAAAAGAAAATCCGTTGTTGGGATTTAAGAAGTAGAAGGTATGGAAAAAGTAGGACTGTATACTACAGTAAAGGACAGTAAGGAATGAGATGCCATCAAAACATAAAATATCTCGCAACACAGTTCTTCTTCTACTATCGTAAAAACTTGTGAGAATTATTTGTAATAAAAATACTGTAATCGAGCAGCCCTAACGCGTGTGTGCGCACAGCGCATATATTCCAAGGACAGGGCCGAGTCACAACTCACAATACTATGCAGCCACGATTACCGTAGAGTCAGTATGTCATTCAATTTCTTATCACCGAAGCAACCAAGTACTAACATTGTGCATTTTGATTAAAATAAAAAAACAATATTCTTATCTTAATCACTAATAATCAGATAAGTGGGTGTATTTAGTTAAATAAAACATAACTTTCGACTTTATGATACATTTATTTAATGCAGTACATCAAATAGTGATTATTTCATATCGAAAAGAAATTACGCTAGAGGTCTTGTTTCTATTAATGTACAGTCAGCAGCGAAAATTAATCAGTCAATTCCATTTTCCTTTAAAAATTCTTGCAATCGTTGCTGACTATACATAATATTTCTTAATCAACTTTAACATTTGGTATGAATTGTCTGAACGGTTAGACATTAAACCTACATTTTTTTTATTGGACCTAAATTCGTACATTACATTTACATACCTAAAGTAACTTTCTTAGTATTATTAAGTACAAAAGGAATCGTTAACATAAACTATAATTGCTATTAATAAAATTACAAAATTTTACCTTTTTTAATAATGTTTTTATTCATATTTATATTGCTGTATCCCTCATACTTTATAGATAGAAAGAGATAGCAACATAGTTATATTTTAATCAAAATTTTATGTTTATTTTATTTTATGAGACGAGATATAAAGAGAGCCATCGAGTTCTAATAAAATACATATATAATAAATAGTTCTTATTAGTTTCATTTTTTTAATCATCCCACTTTTATTAGAACAAATAGAAATGGACAGAATAAATAGACATACAAGATAACTAATAATCGGGATATAATGAAAGATATTATAGAATATCTTTATAAAAAAATATTTGAAAAGATAGTACTTTTTTACATTAAATTAATTTTAATCGCGATTCAATTTAATAATAATTGTAATACAACAAGGAAATAATTAATTTAAATACTCAATATCGGACAAAATATAAAATATAACAATAAAAAAAATCACTAAGCCTCTTATATCTATAGAGATATATATAAATACAAATACAAAACAAAGTTAAGTGCTATGAACTATTTACATGAATAATTCTACATCTAAATATTGATAATTAATAGACGGGTAATTATCCAATTACTACGAAATTGAAATTTTAATATTGTATAATAATTATAAAGCTATCACAATCTAGTGTAATAAATTACTAACTTATAACGTATTTACATATAAATTTTGAGATTTTTGAAGTTGTATCGGTTTCGTTTTTTTTTACTCGACTCAATTCGATTTAATGTTTGTTTTTGCTTCACTCTGTATACGGCATATAGCAGGTGAAATATGTGTAACCTAGTGTTAAGACACTCCGTAGCGGTGGAACTCGTTTTATTAATAGATAATAATCGTTTCGATAAATCGACGATTTCCTGTTTTATTAATAGATAATAATCGATAAAAATATCGATATAGGTGTATTTATTTTGTAATCGTTATTGGATCTTAAAAAAAATAAAATTCTTATCACATAATTTATGTTTTGATTTTCGATTTTTTTTTTCAGATAAGTCAATGAAGTCTTTAAAAGCATCTATTCATTTTATAGATAACTCTTTTATAAAATTATTATTGCAGTAAAACAAAAACTGTACGTAATCGATAGTTATGGTTTCGATTATCATTTAGGTAATCGTCAATTTTTTTCAACTTCACATCTCATATCGCATATAAACAGAGAAATGTTAAGACATTTGGTGTATGTGGCGGAACTCACCACTGTTATTTGTTGTACCAAAACAAGGAAATAAAAATAATTTATTATCTTTAGGTATTATCAAACCCATAACCATCGCATTTACAGATTAATTTCAATTACTGAAATTAATATAAGCAAAATAATTTATATCAATAAATTCACTTCTTAAGGCAAGAGACACATAAAAAAATGTTGATTGCAATAATTTATAGTCGAGTACAATTTTTTAAAAACACATCTTCAAAATGATTAAGATTTCACAGTTGAGGTAGAAAGTAAAAATAACTTAACACTAATAAGTACATTTAAGTGCATAATTAAATCTATTTACAATTGACAAAATGGTAAAATATCAATAAACCACAAATTAAAAATGCTAAAATTATACAATTACACAAATAAATTAAATTAATCGTTTCTTTTTATTAGCTTCACGCTGTATATAGGTTGCTAGAGTGGTGAGAGATGAAACCTAACGCCGCGCTTTGCCTATCCGAGCGAGAATATAAAAATAATAAATTACTCTGAATAGGAATCGAACCCATAAGTCGATAATTAATTAAAATTCATTAAATTAATTTAAGTTAATTAAAGATGACATTAATTCTTCTCGAATTTTGTGTCTAGGCGACAAAGTTAAATTAAACTTATATTAAAAAAATTAAATTAAAAAATCTATAATAAAAGTATTTACAGCTTTATACAATAAAACATAAAACAAAATAAATTAATTGGTAATACTGTAAAAAAAATTAAAGCTTACAAAAGAAAACAACTAAAATTAAGTAATTATATCAGTCCTTTGACGATTATATGAATGAATAACTTAAAGTAAGAAATATGAAATATAAATTGCACCAAGGTTAGTTAGATAACAAGACCATTAGTTAACGTTAATTAACGTTTAACAGACTTTAAATTGATAGAAGTGTAAGAATTATCTAAATAAACGTCTTTGAGTTTAACTTAATATGTAACTTAGTATGAAGAACTCCATGGAAATAAATCGTATTTAAATTATAGAAACGTAGTTTTAAAGTCAGATTTTATACTTTTAAAATGATCGTGCGTAAAGATTAAAATTTAATTTCTATAATTTGTCATTATTCATTATTTGGAAAACATACATTTTATTGTATAATTGTAATTTTGAAATAAACTAAAGTTAATTTAAAAATATATATATATATAAATAAACTTGTTCGCAAATGTTTACTGGAATAATATTTTTTTAATTAGATAAATTATATATATGTATCACTCATGTATGGATAAAATTATTGTACTGTAATAATAATTCAAAATTGTATATAAAAATACGGGAACCAAAAGAAGTAAATTTACCATCGGTTAAGTGTAACTGTTACAATTATATTAATTGATATTAAGTAAAGTTTGTTTGTATATTTAAGCCAATTAAAATGTACTTTCCGTAAGATGAGTAGGCTGCGAGGGTGGCTAGTTGCAGACGTGGTGGTCGCGCTTGGAGCGGCACAGGTCGCAGTGCACGCGGCAGCACCACACGAAGCGGCAGCGGCACTTCTCCTCGTGGTCGCGCACGCGCGTCTGGTAGCCGCGCCCGCAGCACAGCAGGCGGCAGCCGTCCAGCGCCGCCGACGTGCGGTTGCACGTGCGCCCGCGCGTGCCCAGCACGCCCAGCCTGCACCGGGACAATACGTACTGTACTTCAACAAATTAAAACTTACAACAGTAAAAACACTTTTAGGTTAAAAACTAGACTAGCGAGAATCGGGCTCACCGAAGGTACCGTACAAAAATTGGAGGTCTCAAACTTTTTCTGAAATTCCGACATAGCTTAGCCAGAGTTCTTCCTTCTGATAACTTATTTGAACTAATGGCTTTAATACCAAATTTGAGTCCCATTTTAAGGCTATTATTCTTTAAGTTTAACTGAAAATGTATCATTTTCAGGTTTTTCCTGAACTAGTAATATCTGTAGACACTAGCTGCCAAAGTTCATAATTCTAGGTCAACCACACTTCTGGTTGACCTAGAATTACCTATGAATTGTGATTCCCTTTATAGTGTCGAAATACATGTTTTTTGCCATATGAACGGTCATATCTTTTTTCTAATTAAATATAAAAATATGTTTTTTATCAGGAAATCATGGGACCGTAGATCTAAGTATATAGTTTGAATTTCAACTCGATATCTCCAAGTTTTCCTGAGAATTAGTCTTGACAGACAAATAGGCAGACGGACAACAGAGTGATCTTATATCTTTTTTTTTCTTTAAAAAGTACGGAATCGTAAAAAAGGAATATAATAACGTACAACAAAAACTTACTCTTCATTTGGCTCACAATAGTCCGGGGAGTCCTCTAGATAAACTAAGTCCGTTTTATTTGGTTTCTTCATATCCATGTGTATTGGCCGTAACTTTCTTATGTTTTTACCTCGCTTCCTTTCCACAACCTGAAAAATTTTAATTATATATGCAATTAATTACTTCATTTTTAACTGGTTTTACACTCTGTTTAATTTTTATTTTTGTTTAATTGATTTCTGCAAAAGGAGGAGGTTATCAATTCGACAGTATTTTTATGTTGTTTTAGAACTTTTGACTGGGTGAACCGATCTTGATTATTCTTTTTTTTGTTTCATTTTAACTTGGTAAATTTCTGACAATGGTATCCATAAGAAAATCACATAAATTTTAAATTTTCATTAATTATGTGCGCAACAAATGGACGAAAAACTCAATCCCGCCCCGCAATCTCATATACCGCCAACTAATTTCAATGATTATTTTTTATTGGAAAACATACACTTTAAGGCTAGTTTGATTTGAAAGTGTAGTGAGGTTCTGATTATTAAAACTCTAAGTAGTCTCTTCTAGTAGCTAGTAACAATAGTCTCACTTTCGCTCAAATTTGAAACACTATATTAAGTAGTAGAACTATGTTCATCCCAAGACCCTCAAGTATCTCTATATAAAATTTTATCACAATTGGATTAGCAGTTTTAAGTCAAGGCGAGGTCGCTAGTCTAACTATATTATATGCAAAACGCCAACGCACAAACGAAATGAACGATGAAACTTTGGCCGTGGAAGATCCTTGAGGAATATAGGAAGGCACTAAGAGAGGATTTTTTGAAATTCTATGGAAACGGGAAAACACGAGATATAACTTTTATTTACGTAGTTTACACAAAAAAAAATGCGCACGACGACTGGTCTATTTAAAGCAAAGTTGCTTGACTTTGAATATTTATAAATTTGTTATATAGCGCTCGGTGTCACAGGCGGAAAATTTATTTAATATTATAATATGTCCGTCTGATAGGCGGCCGAGCGCACGAAAACGCTGACAAAGGAGAAGATCGGGTGAACAGCGCCGGTGGGAAAGGATTTTTTTCCGTTCCCACACTTATTATTCCATCGTGGAGTAATTAAGTCGTAGGTTAAGTTAGATTTAGTTAGGTTTAAACAGATTACTGTTCTTCCAACATTGAAGGCAGTAGTCTTAGATATAGTTTAGTCTTAGATAAAATTTATGTATTTTAAGTTAAAATTTTATTAATATAAGTTTAAGATATAAAAATCGTATTTTCTTAACCCTCCAATTGCAGCCTACGTAACTAATTCGCAAAGTTTTGTTTAAATACGAGTACATTCCTATTGTTTACTAAGTATTTAGCTAGTGACTTCATAATGTATTAAAGGTTGACGACACTAATGTAGCATTGCTTTTTGTGCACAAAGGTGAAGGATCATATTTTATATAATATATTTTTATAAGATATATTTAAAAAATATAAACATCATTGAAGTGCAGTGCAGTGGAATAATGCTTGACTGGACATGCTATGGTTATAACTTTGAGCCCTACTTAGGGAAATCATTTTATTTAATCATTATCTGCATTTGTTGGAGAAAAAGAAAACTTCATTTTCTAATTAAGAGGATATGTTTGCAAAAATGAGCATTGCATTTTTCCGTTCTTTAGAACGAAGTGTCTTAACAGTAGGTCGTCTCAGTTTATTCTGTTATATACCGGTGAAGCTCTAAGATAAAATATTTCACTTTATACTAATATCTTTGTCGCTCCGTAGCGTTTGGCGATCTGTTCTCTCTGACTACCCCGCTAGGGATAAAGCGTGAAGCTAGTTTAGTTTAGTTTATTTTTTTACTAATAGTTGTTGATTATGTTTTAACTATCATTTCTACTGTGACTCTTCTAGTGCTTTAAACACTGTAATATATAAATCGACATCAAACTTCAAGCCTACACGAATGCAAGCTTTGTATGCAATTTAACCGAGAGACGAGGACACTTCTCAAAACTAATAATTTAATTAAAATAAGACAGGAACAAGAGAGGCATGGATAATCAAAATCTATGGAGTACAACAACTACAAACAATGACAAAAATAATAAGTTTAAAATTCTAACTATGTTTCGCACTTTGTCTACCAGTCTAAAAAAAAGAAAGTAATTAATTCAAGTGGGAATTATATTAATAAACAACGCGTTCGCAAAAAAAAAAAAAATAACAGAGAATATAAAAAAATCCTGTGCTTTGTTCACTTAATAAATGTGGTTAATATTTGTTTTTTCATTTTAAATTTAAAAATACAATATCCACTACAAAATACACGTTATAAAAACAAAGTTATAATAAAAATTGTAAACTTACTTTAACGTGAGAAGCGCCCTCATATCTCGTGGTGAGGGCGTCACCCACCACCCTCAACTGAGGTAGTCTCCGCCAACAAACCCTTACTGAACAAGACCCCGACATGCCGTGACACTTGCATACACGCTGCATACGACCGCGTACCGCCTGGAATTTATGTAAAATTTACATTTTTTTAAATTCACGCGGCAACCAACACACCACCACCACCCTGCTAAGTTAGGTTAGGTTTCTGCCTAGAAAGAACCTAAGTATATAGCATTAAGACACTCTATTCCCATTAAGACATTCCCGCCGAATTCTCGAGGCGATATGTGTTAAATGACGTGGGAAGTTGCCAGAGCGAGGAAACGGAAAATATTAAATATTTCATTTCCTTGAGTAAACATGGCCCGCTTATACTACTGTATTGTTAATTTAACATACGGAATTACGTTCTTGATGTAATATATGATATGTGTTGCAGCGCATTTAATAGGATGGGATAGTCCCCCCTTAGCCGAACCTAGGCTTGAACAGAGCGTTGAATGAATTATTTTAATTTTATATTTTGTCGAAAAGTATACGTCCAAATTACATTCTTTAAAAGCCGAAGATTATCTTCATAAAATTTCCTTGATGATGAAATAACTTTCGCTCGTAACTGTTTTTGCAGCGCATGCGCTTTAAGCAGTTCCTTATTATTGTTATTGTCCTTAATAACAGACTAACTAAGACTTACAGCGTAATGTTATATAGCCTATAGCACTTCTGAAGAATGCAGTTTTCATATAAAACCAGAGATCTTAAGTTAAGCAAACAAAGAAACTCTTCCGCTTTATTATATTACTATAGATGATTGTTGGCGTAATTTACTTATATTTATATTTATATTATATATAGCATTATTCCTAAATATCCTTTAATATTCATAGGTATCACTGTAATTAAGAAGACGTCATTTGATTTTGTTTCCGTATAACGATTATATTAAGTGAGCTGCGTCTTTTCCTTTTCCTTTAAAAGCACAAATGACACTGAACTCGATTTCATTACATTCTAAAATATGGTCGAGGAATATTTTTATTAGAATTAGTATTAAAATAATTGTCATTATAAGTAGAATTAAAGAGAGTGTAACAAGAGTGAATAAAATAATTACAAAAGCTGGATTTTGTGCCTAATTTGTTGGTTCGCCCGACATGATTTTTTTTTATGTTTTGTCTTTATTTGGTTTGTCTATGTATATGAGCATTTGCTCACGCAAATCTCAAAAACAGCTTAAAAGATATAAATGCAGTTTACTCTTGTATTTTAGCAAACTTCTCTTAACATTTAGTGTTTGCATTAGGATTTTTTTATTTATATAAACATTTAGGGATTTTTTCCTAAATGGGTTCATAAAAAAGAACGTAATATCAATATGAACTATGTCTTAAATAGCTGTTAAATAATTTGTTTAAAAAAACTATTTTATTGAATTGATTGAAACATTGGTCTTCAATGTATGATACATCAACACCTCATCTAAACATAATATCGAGTTCTATCAACTATCTACTCACATACAGAATTTACTTTCCAAATACATTTACTTTTTAATGCCATCACCATTCGACCTAGTCCAGACAAATATACCCATAATTCTTTTTATAGTCACCAACGTGGACCCATAAAATATTTTCTATAAGTAAAATAGGAAATTTAAGTGATTTATTCGACTCCATTAACAGTTTTACTAAAAATTATATTATTTAGCTTCACTTGCGAGTAATCGTACTTTGTGTCGGATTTTTAATTTTTCTATTAAAATTGCATTAATCTACAATCTACTTGATGAACTCTATCCTGTAAGTTGCTTTAGACTTTGAATCTTTCACTTACATCCAGTAGTTATCGGTATTTTAAATAATTTGTCTTTTTTAGTTTATATTTTTTTAAGGAAACTTTATGACAGAAACTATATAAATGATGTCCCTCCAGACACTAGATTGTCGCTATGCAAAATTTTATCCATTTCCGTCCGGTAGTTTTGCGTGATTCGCGAACAAACGAATAGACAAACAAACAGAGAGACAGACAGACAAGAATTCTACTGAGTGGTTTTTCTATAATCGATATATCGATGGGTCCTATGTATATGGGCCAAACTAACAATTTGGCAATTTTCACTTTTTTATGCCAAACACATTCTATCGATATAATTTATCAGGTCAGCTATTAAAAAATAGAAATTTCTGCATAGAAACAGGACTTTCTGTTAGAATATAACGGCCTATGTAGATCTCATTTAAACGTACAAGGGCCAATAGTCATTTGAGACTTCTACGCGGGGAATTTCTTCACATTTGTTTATGTTTGGGGCCAATCAGCCAGATTGATACTTATACGCTAAACAAAGCAATGGTTGCGCTGTGTTGACTGCAAAAGCTTAGTATTGTTTTTATTACGTTCGTCATTAGATAAATAACAAAAAACGTCTCTTTTTCACGAATTACGAGATAGAACGGCCAAAGTGGTAAATTGGCCCATGTACGTGTCTTATTGAGAAAAAATACACTTAGGCCCTAAAATATTTAATCACTTTTGAGTTATTTGGGCATTACTTTTAATTAATAATTGCTCAGATTATATACTATATATTTTTTACTGTCCCCTTTGCTATTTAAAGCCAGTAATAAGCTTGATAATTGCATTTTAAGTTTGATTAAAGATTTCGGCGTAACTCTACTAAGACATTCAAAATTATACATCAGAAAATTAATCTATTAATATGCTTATTTCTAATAATAATCACTAATCAAGTAACATATCTACTGCCTTAAGTTCCAGGAAAAAACTTACCAAGAAACGTGACAGTGGATGAATGAATAGATTCAAAAGTAACAAGACTTAAAAATACAGAGAAAGCCAAATTTAGAAAATTATTAGAGGTCATTTACATTAAAATATTTGAATAACTTCATGAAGACACGAGGCATGATACACTTCATAAGTTTTAGATCATTGGTCATTATTCCAGCAATATGGATTTATTGATAACTGTGTCTTGGTAAAGGAGCATAAGCATGTGTCTTTGAACTCGACTATTTCTACTAGAGTTATATTCTCCTCCGAGGAAATAAAATATTTTCACTTCTTCGCTCGAGGAAAATTGTGGTGTTGAGTTCCGCCACTGAACGCACAATGCGCGGAAAGTGGAGAGCAGAGCACTAAGCTCCCTCTGCCTACCTGCTTCATACGGAATGCAACATAAAGCTGAGAGAATATATATTGAAAAATATGGAGTTATTATAAAAAATACTATTACAAAGTGTAATGATTTCATATTTATAAGTTTTAATATTCTCAATTTAGACTTGGAGAGGAAGAAGAAAGAGGTCCTGTAGAGTACCATATTCTATTAGAATTTAATATAGACATTGTACAAGCTTAAAAGTATTTTACTCTGAAAGAAATATAAGTTCTGTAAAAGCCTCGAGGTGATAGATTTCGTCACAAAAGGATGATGATGAACTAATTTAAACGAAACAATTTATTCATGAATGTTATGTGTATCATATAATAACAGACATGTATAATTTGTTTCTTACCTATAATAAAATCAAAATGGCTACTGGATTTAAGAAGATATATATTAATATCACTAGCTGTGGGCCAACAATAATAAATTCTTCAATCAGTAAACCTATAATAGTCTAATCTAGTTTAAAATCAAACGAAATAGCCAGCGATAGAATTAAATTAAAAACTAAAGAACGGTGTGACGATTTCAGATTTTGTATTTTGTGTTTTTTGTAACTGTAGCGGCCAAAAGCAAGATTTTATTAATATAAATAAAAACATTATTTTCTTAAGACAGTACTATATGAAGGCCACCTCGAATACCACCATTAAGAGAACTTCAAAATATAGCTTCTTGATTCGATGATCCTAAACAAAACGGAGTCGTTACAGCTACTATAGTACAATTAGATACATAATTTATGAGATCAAAGAGATTCTGTTTAGATTAAAAATGAAAGTTACCGATTTAATCAGACATAAAAACTCAGCAGGACATATGTATTTGTATGTTTGTTTTGTTTTGCTATAAGTTGAAAATTATAGAGGGACCTAATACAAAACATTTACGTTTTATAATATAAAAAGTTTTGTATTAAAAGTCACATTAAAATCTTAGATCAGCCAGTACGAACAAGAAGACAAATTGTTGAAATGGTTATTACTATTATAACCAGGTGTTACCGATAAAATTTTGTAAGAAGAGGGACTTGTGTCATTTATGTCGAAAATTATTATACCACCAGATTATAACAACAGTTAATAAGAAACTTTAATCGCCTCTACTTATATCGTGTCAAATAAAGACAATAAGTGATTTTATCTCTTTATTTTTTGATAGATTTTATACAGATTTTATTTTTTATACGTCCACGTGGATCTTTTTTTTTATTAAAAACGACGAAGGACGATATTAAAAAAAAGGATCGATAAAAAAAGGAGAGGGCCTAATGATAATCATTTTTGGGACTAATTATTTTTAAAACAATATGTAAACGCGACCTTTTTTCTATTACTTAAAGGATCTAACTGAAAACTCAGTTATCATGTTACCAAATCGTATAACGTATAAGTCTCTATGTGACATAGTTACCACAATACCCAACTTACTATCATTCGTAATAATCAGTTGTTATCGTAGTCTCATTATTAATCAATTTTATAACTAAAATATGAAAAAAATATTATATATTGTTATTTTGCATAATACGCGTAAAACAGCCAATGTGGTACATTGGCCTTTTTAGGGCGTTTTTAGATAATAATAAATAAACCAAAAACTAACGTATAAGGGCCATTATGCAGTAAAAAAAATAGTAGGATAAATATAAATAAAATACTACGGTATATATATAGAGGATAGTTGTCTTAGCTGATAAGCAAAGTTTCATTTTCTTCGGATATACTAACATAAAATTATAGCAAATTTAAACTTTGGAAGCCTCTCCTGTAAAGTTGTGATTTCGCACTTTGGCCCTTATACTTAGGAGCCATCGATATTAACCCACCTAATTTTTATTTTTTTTATATCTTTCATTTACAAAATCGACTTTTCTATCCTTTTATTATATATATATGATTCTTTACTTTTTTATTTTTTTAAAAATAATTCTTATATATTTACCTAATAATGTATGAGAATAACATTTTCAAAAATGTAAAAAAAACTGGTTAGGTGCGAGTAGACAATTTACAAACTTAATTTTGCAGGCAGTCGCCTCGAATAAAAATTGACAAACTTAATTTTGCAGGCATATGCACTCGTTTTATTTTAATGAACTACAAAATACACTACACTAAGTTTATAAATATTTTTTACAAAATATTTATACATTTTTACATTTAGGATTATTTTTCATTAAGTATATTTTAAGTTATCACTTCGTGCCAAATTTCATAACTGTAAGTTCACGGGAAGTACCTTATAACTTTTAACTACGCGGCGAATTTCATACGAAATGCAACAAATCGATTAATAAATGCTCGTATCAATTGATTGCGATCATTTAAAAGCTTAATTTCTTTCTGTGTTTCAAGAGACCATATATATAGACTTTAATATTTGATTTATATAAGGGTTTCGTTTCACCTTATGAGGTACGGAACCTTAAAAAGCAAGCAAGTCTTAGCATTGTGATCGTATTGTTGTGTTATATATATAAAGATTTCCTAAAATCCATTGTTAAAATGAACGCTATTCTGTTTTTAACTACTCGCATTTACCGCATACATTCACGTCACTGATAGAATGGCGATATAACAAAAACTGTAATCATTATTAGTTCTCGGGGATACATTGTAAAGGTGAAATACCAACTGTCAGTGGAATTAAAAATATTTTTTGTTACTTCTCATGCATTTTAGCCGAAACACTGGCCATGGCGAGAAGACAAAAAATACCAAAATATATAAATATCTTTTTTTCACACATTCATCATGTGACTGTGTAATACAAGAAATATAATGAAATAACCGAATTGAAATCTCCTAGTTTATCATATTTTACCAAATAACAAAAAAAATGTAATATATTTATAAGTAAATAAAATAAAATCGAGGCCAGTCGTGGCGCAGCGGCACGAAGTGTGACTGTAAAACCGACTGGTTGTGGGTTCGATCCGCACTCGAGGAGGTGAAATATTTACTTAAATTTATATTTCCATTCCTTCGCTCTGCTGTCGATGTTAAGCGCGGCGTTGAGTTCTGCCACTCAACACGCAATGCCTCCAGAATTCGGCAGAAAGTGAGAAACGGAGTGTCTTAACACTAGGTTCCCTCTGCCTACTCCGCTGTGTGCGGGGTACAGCGTGAAGCTGATTTTGATTTTTTTTTATAAGTAAATAAATAATTTAATTTTAAATTCGAAAATGAGAGCACTCTAGGAACAAAGTTAAACTTAAATTATACATTGATATTGGTATTATTATTTTATCGATTAATTTAGTAATAACTTAGTCTGTACTAAGCATACTCACCCTACGGCCAGCCTCGTTATTGTGTAAATTCATTATACCTTCATCGCTTTCTTTCTCTTCTTTAACATCCACAAAATCTCGACTAAACTTCTCCCCATATCTTATATCCTGAAATTTATAAAAAAAATCACTTGACATTTAATTAATATATGTACTCACAGAACAAAAAAGAGGACAAAAAATCTGAGTTTGAACTATATGACTTTTTCTAATCATGATATTATAATTAATCATGATATTTACATGAATTAATATTTTCCATGTCCTTAGTCTCACTCTGTTGACTGTTCTTTACTTTCCGCCTATACCAGAACAAATCGACTCGAAATCGACTACAATAGGTGGAATCAAACTTACAACCATGGCGGACATGGTCAGCTGTGCTATCTAACGGTTGTACGTTCGATTCCCACAAAAAGAAATGAATTATTTAATATATTTATTTCCTCACTCTAATATCAACATAAAGCACACCTTAGAGTTTTGCCACTCAACACGGAAAGTCTCAAAAAATCAGTGGAAAGTGGGGAACATGTTTCCCTCTCAACCCTGCTATGTAGGTACGGGATACAGCGTGATGATAAAAAAGGGTACGTAGAGACAGTCAAGGCCCTACGTCCTCCTCATATATACTATTAGATACATAGAAAAGATAACAAAAAACAAACGAGACGAGGACACATCAAGTAGGTGAATAGTATTTATTTCACGTCTTTAGAGCAGTGATTCTCAACCACTGTGCTGCGGCACTTTTGTGTGCCGCCAAATTTTGCAAATATATAATAATGTTAATATAATTCAATTATATCATTTAAAAAGAAAAATATTTTTAACATGAATATATATTTAAATCCACAAAAAAAATAATTCGTATATTTAAAATTTTTGTCATAAACTATTTATGCAATGTGTTGTAGTAAATAATTTCTCTTTGTGTGCCGCCAAATTTTGAAATCATTAAATATGTGCCGCAACAAAAAAAAGGTTGAGAATCACTGCTTTAGAGCATTGGGTGATTTGTTATCCATGTGGACTTTAGGCATATACGTGTACAGCGAGTGTAAGGATTGATAATGACAATCTATTAATGCCCAAAATTAGGTATTAAAATTTAAAAAAATATTTTTTATGTACTTACTAATCGATAAATTCAATGCCATATATATAAATAATTCAATAAGTAACCAAAGGCTTGTGGTTAATGTTAATTAATAAATATTTTATTTATTTTTTAATAAATAAATTGTTTGATTTTCACGATTATTATACATTTTAAATGATAGGTCGTGAGCACGGACTACTGCAAAGTGTTCGAAACGTCGGGTTTCCAAAATGTAAAATCTTAAATATACGCGATTAATCCGGTTAAAATAGTTTCATTAAAATATTTTTACTTTAGGTGAAACTTTATAGTATTATAGCTATATCAGAATAAAACACAGACTAAAATTTATATGACAATTTTGTATAATATAATAATAAGTTAAAGCGGGCACAGCCGTGTGTGGGCTGCTAGTTATAACGAAAAAAAACCAATATTGAGTTATAACCAAATAAACCAATATTGAACCAAAAATGAAAATGATGAAGAACTCGTGCTATTTCATACAAGAAAAAAAGACTACAAATTGTCACGATCGTTTTTGATGCGTATGCGATGCAATTCCACGTATCTGTAAGCGTGTAGATATATTGGAAAAGATAGTAATAAATAGTAATGATCATAATTATTATTAAAAGGAAGTGTTAACCGTAAAAAGTAATGGCATTCTGACAATGTTACCTCCGAGCAGCCGCCCCATTGCCAATGTCTTGGAGTCCGCTTTCTCACGCGGGCGTCGCAGGAACACTCGTTGAGCTCCCCGCGACTACACGCCCGTGCCACCGCGTGGGCTAGTGCCGCGGCTGAGAGGGCGTGCACGAATGCAGATTCACGAGATTCTGGAATTTGATAAGTCCGAACTGATTGTTTGTAGCTTCTGATAAAGTTTTTGTTGGACAGTTTCACCTCTTGAACACGAACAATTCGTTTGTTGTCTGTCTAGCGATGATTTCGTGCGATAATTATAGTCGAATAAATTTTCATAAATGTACACATCAATGTTTTTTCTCATCTAATTCTAAATTGTAACTGAACAGTTTTTTTTAATTAATAAGTTCAGTGACCGACTGATTTTGGTATAACCAAAGTAGTTGATCTAGCACATTCAAAAATTGGTAGTCAAAAAGGCATAATTGCTTCAAAGTACAGTATGCTTTAGACCAAGTAACATTGGTCCTGTTATAGATTAAACAAACTGAGCTCCTCCATCAACAAGTACACACGTGATCCCAGTAATCGACATTTAAAAATAAACAAGTTACATGAAGAGTAGAAATTCCTTGAAAACAATCTTGAAGTGGACGATCCAATACGTCTGACATGAAACATAGTTCATAAGGCGCCTTAAAAGTAAACAGATTGTCTTAGTGACGTTAATTACTTCATGTTTTCAAATTTATTTTAAGACTTAATATTCATAGACTGCAGTTGTTTAACTTTATTGCATTGTTATATTAATATTTATTTTTCTTCTACTACTACAACAATGTTTTAGTTCTCTGAAATATATTAACGATTTTAAAATAGGGATAGGTATAAGTAAATAAAAAGAAGAAATAAATTAATAATAAAAATCATAAATAATATATAATAATATATTTATATATATAATTTATTGTACACCACATATGGGAATACAAGCAAAGTTACAACTTAGATCTACTGCACATAACATTTTGTATAGTACAAAAGACGGTCTTATCGCTAATAATTAGCGATTTCTTCCAGACAATCTTGAGGTTAGGAGATATAAAATTAAAAATATATAGTAGGTGGGGCAAATAAACATTCATACATAAACAATATTTTCTACTAATATATAAATCTATATCATACAATAACGAATATATTAAATAAATGGAATAAATCCAATAAATATATATATATATATATATTTTTTTAACATTTTTAAAGTGTTAATTCACACTTAGGAAAGAAAAAAACTTATTTAGAAAACGTATAAAAATTTGAACGTAGCGGGACTCGAACCCGCGCCTCCTGGAAACCGACTAGGCGCTCTGAAGAAAAATACTTATTTAGAAAACGTATAAAAATTTAAACGTAGCGGGTCTCGAACCCTCCTGGAAACCGAACAGGCGCTTTGAGGCCGTCAGGTTTCAGAGTTTTACGTTACGTTACGTATTAACATTTCAAAAATGTTAAAAATACTTAATAAATAGCATTCTCTCTTGCCAGGTGATAATTCTAATTATCTTTGGATAGCGGAAATTTGTAAAAATGATGAAATTTGAAAAAAGATGCTAACAACATAAATAAGTTGTAACCAGCGTACAAAGATTTCGACGTAGCTTGATGAGAACGTATGGTTTTGTGCTCAGAGCGCCTGGTCAGTTTCCAGGAGGCGCGGGTTCGAGTCTCGCTCCGTTTTAAATTTCGTTTCGTAAAGTAGTTCGTTTTCTAAATAAATATTTAAAATATATATTGTCTATTTCCCAAAGACTTAATTATAGATATTAATATATATAAAATAGATATTAATTTTCGTCTACTTTGGTGAATTTTGTGAAAAAAATAGCTTTTGCTCTCAATAAATTAAACAAGCTAGCCAGCTTTAAAATTGTTTGACATAATTTCAATGTTTGCGAAAAATTGTATAAAGATGTCAGTCATGCAACAGTCGTTTACATTTCATTCAATTGATAATAAATATAACAATTTTAAATTTTCGCAAATGTAAATATTTGTTGATATCCAAGAATTGAGGCCAGTCGTGGCGCAGGGGCGTAAAGTGTGACTGTAAAATCGACTAGTTGTGGGTTCGATCCCCACTCAAGGAAATGAAATATTTATTTACATTTATATTTTCATTTCTGGTATCGAGGCAAAGCGCGGCGTTGAGTTCCGCCCCTCGATACGCAATGCCTCCTGAACTCGGCGGAAAGGCTCCTTCTGCCTATCCTATACTGTGTGCGGGATACAGCATGAAGCTGATTTGATTTTATTTTTTTTTGAATCAATAGTAAATAAAATGAATTCATCACGCATATTAGTACTGGCAACGATTTTTATAATTGTCTTACAGTAATTATGTCTAAAAAATGAGGATTAAAGTTTGCCGATAATGGTAGATTATAAAACCGGTTAAGTGCGAGTCGGACTTACCCACCGATGCTTCGGTACCAATTTCAGGATTGTAGGTCAACGAAAAGTGTCAGTTATAAAAATTGACAAACTTATGTTTGCAATGCACTTAATTTGTACGAAATGAATTACAATAAATATATGTATGTAATGACTTTTTATCTATGAACCTACTATAAATTTTCACTTTTCGATTTTTTTCCTATTATGAGCATATTTATAAAAAATAAACTAACAAAATACTAAAAATTCACTAATAACTATTTAGCTTTTAATTTTCTAAGAATTCCACACTTTATTAAAATAAAGATACAAGAATATCACGTACATACATATATCAGCAATAATCTCCACAACAATACAAAGCTCAGTTACTTTCTCCGAAATCTTCACCTCTATTGAATTATATATAAACATTTTCTTAAGTCGTTGAAAAGGCTAACTTCAAAGTAGTTCTCACTTAACACGTCCTTTGAAGAGTTGCCGATGTATGCAACCGATAATTATTTGAGTATTTACAACTTACTTTGACTTGAAATCCGAGCGGAAATGGATTTTATGATTCGAGATTTACTTGTATGTATATGCCAATTTTGAGTTAACGGTAGTATTATTTGTGTAATATTTAATAATAATATATTGAGAATAAAATAAGAATATGTTAATTTTACGTGTAAATCGTTTTGTATAGTTGTTTGTTTGGTTTTGGTTTATCATAATTAAAATTATTAATTATAGATTATTTGAAATATTATTTCTTTCGTTTTCCAAACGGAATTTATACATTTTTAAAGTTAGTGCTCATTAGAAGACAAGTAGTAAGTAGACTCCAAACTCATCCAACATTTTTATAAAATACATCCAAATAAAAATAAGTATTTAGGTTATCAATTAAAAAGGAATTACAAATTAAAATTAAAAATTTAATGAAACTTATAATTTTAATGAAGTACTTACTAAATTTAAGTACTCCTCCAAATATATCAGTGCTGTTTTCGACAGTGCTGCAGTTCCAGCGGCTGTTACGGAATTGGTATTGACACTCTTCAACCGCCTGTTGAGCACCTGTCTGTATTACCTAGAAATAGATATCATTTAAATTATTTTATGTTATCTTGTATAAATATTAAACCATTTTATATCGTCTGAATATAATCGTTTTGGATTTTTAATGATTGTTACAGGTTCATATTCTATTGTCAATTATGCATGGAGTAAAATAAAATAGAGGATAAAATAAATATGTGAGGCCAGTCGTGGCGCAGTGGCACAAAGTGTGACTGTAAAACCGACTGGTTGTGGGTTCGATCCCCACTCGAGGAGATGAAATATGTACTTAAATTTATATCCATTTCTTCGCTCTGGTGTCGAGGCAAAGCGCGGCGTTGAGTGCTGCCACTCAACACGCAATGCCTTCAAAATTCGGCAGAAAGTGGGGAACGGAGTGTCTTAACATTAGGTTCCCTCTGCCTACCCTGCTGTGTGCGGGATACAGCGTGAAGCTAAAAAAAATATGTCGCTAGGTTCTTGGCTATTTTTCTGCTGCTAGTCAAAATTAACACTTTTTTAGTCCGATATATTTTCATTGAATCTATGTCATAAATATTATTTTGAGTGGTACACTTCAAACACAAAATTTCACTATTGACGGATTTGAACTCATTATATATTTATAAGCGATACGGTTACGAAAACACCGTTCGGCTGTTTTTTTTTTATATTTCATCATCCTGTACGAAAATATTTTATAATATTTATAAAAAAAACAAGTTTTTGCACAAGATTTTAGTATCCAATAAGTTACAACGGCAATGCTTTGTAAACTATATGGGGAATGCTAATTACTGACCGTCGACATGAGCTTAGTCCAAGCTTTTAAGTTCCAATCCCATTAAAACAAACATTTTATTAGTACTGTCGCTTGCAATTATCCTATTAGTCGGAAAGGTTCATAAGTTTTATATTTTAGTATCGTAACATTTGTTAACCAATATCGTTATTACTAGGATGAAGTATTTTTTAGTATCGTAGACTTCTCTTTTTTTGATGATGATATATCTCGCGATTAGTATATCAAATTTTACTGTGCTATTTTAGACAAAGCATAAAAAAATCAGGCCAATCGTGGCGCAACGGCACAAGCGTGTGACTGTAAACGCGACAAGTTGTAGATTCGATTCCAACTCGAGAAAATGAATATTTAATATTTTCATTTCCTCGCTCTGGTAACGAGGCAAAGTACGGAGTTGAGTTCCGCCCCTCACCACGCAATGCCTTCACAATTCGGCGGAAAGTGAGCAACCGAAACGTCTTAATGGGAACAGATTGTCTCAACGTATGTCCACGGTTTCCTCTGTCTACCTTCCTAAAAAAATTCTACGTAGCGGGACTTCAACCTGAAACTACGTAGGAATTCTAATACGATTATTAGAACTTACTTATGTTGGGTAGCATATCTGTGATGAGATTTCTACAAATTTGTCTTAGGTATATTACAGCAAGAATTTAATTTACCCATTATTTTTGTGTAAACGTTCCCTTGGGCAGAATTTGAACCCTCAGACATGCAACGACGCAAGCACGAACGAACTAGCTAGCAACTATACCATAATGAATGCATCAGTTACTTATCGATCCTAATGCGAATGTAAAATCAAAGCAAAGTGATAAGAATTCTTTATCTTGCTTGCAAATCTTTTAAGTAGTTAATCTCTAATTAACATCATCGGGTCTTTCATAATTTTCTTAGAAACAATTAATACTATTTGCTATAGTTAATTACAATACAGGTTGAAGTTTTAACCTATAGGTAAATTGTAATTATCGATTTTTTAAATATCAGTAGTAAATCGTTTAAAATAATAAACTCAATTGCATTTTAAAAATGTCGTGGCTCAGGGGCGTAAGGGAGGGACTGTAACGCAACGCTTGTGAGTTATTATAAAGGATCCTCACTCAGAGGAATGACTTACTATTTGTTAATTATATGTTTTCCTTCCTTTGCTCTGGAATTAAGGCAAAAGCCCAGCGATGAGTTTCGCCATTCAACACGCAATGCCACGAAAAATTCAGCTGACAGTAGGGAACGGAGTGTCTTGACATTAAGGTACCTCTATACTGCCTATACTGCTATGTCCCGGATACAGCGTAAAGATGAAAAAAAATATCACAAGAATCTAATCGAAACTGTATCTCATATATGGGGAAGTGTTGAGCATCGTGGTTTCCGCCTGAAATAAGGCTTTTGTGCTAAGTAGCACAACTAAAGGGTACACTTTGTCCACCAGAGAGCAATGAAAATATAAATAAATGGTTTATTTTTATTTTCACCAGACTTGAGAGCGAATCCAAAACCGTAGACGCCACGAAGGCATTGATCAATACTAATATTCATATTTAATATTTTTAATATTTTTTTTTTCTTCTAAACAAAATACATAATATATATTATTTATTATTTCTTACCTGTACCATTTTATCGGATAACATGCATAACTGTTTCTGTCTCTCAACGAGGTAGTCTAGTCTGTGGCAACTTTCTTTATGTAGTGTAGTGGGAGTAGGGGTGTACGTTTCCAAAGACGTGTTTGACGTTTGAACTGGCCGCACTGGTGTTGCCAGATTCCTGAAATTAATTTTCTAATTAACAAATGAAATTGAAATAAATTCAAAATTTATTAACAAAATTATGTATAACAAAATTATGTACATTATGTAAAAATATATATAAAAATGCTTAAACGAAACCGATGACCATCTATCTAGTTCCTGTAAAAGTGTAAAAGCACTTCCACATTTGTCTAATAGAAAATCTAATCTAGTGACGTTATGTTACATCTACATATATATCACAGCAGAGAGTCAAAAGATTAATTAGACATTTAACCATAAGACTCAAAAAATATTATGCGTACAAACAACCACTCCGCATAAGTAGCAAGGATCACGAACGCATCTTAAAATTCAAGTGTAAACATTCTCAGTTCAAATATGGTCGGATTGCCGGAGCAAACAGCTAATTTGCTTGCCCTGCAACTCCTGAAGGACGAGTTCCGTACAATAAATAACAATGTTAAGCAACAATTCAAATGAAGTGAGCTTAGTTAAAGCACCCTCCTAACAATGCATGTAAGCTAAGGTAATTAGTCTCGAGACGTCCGCTACGAACGAACGCCGGCACTCCAATGCGAAATACCACTCCAAGAAAACAAAACTCGCTATTACCTACCCTCGGCTATTGTTTGAAAAATTCTCTATTCAAAACGGCCAATGGGAATGAGCGCGCCACAGTGCGTTGATTGGCCGACGACCTCCCTGTAGTGGAAATAAAAAGTGCTCGCGTACATACGCTGTCTCTTTTTGTCTTCGCGTTGTTTACGTTCCCAGTTTTTCGTTTTAATTGCAAGCATAAGAGGTAAAGGGTAGACCTTGAGTGCTGCACGTGCAGAGGTGGAAGCGCATTCAACTTGTTTAAATGGGGAGAAGGGATCTTGCTTATGTCATCCATGATGGAGCACAACTAATACCATCTACCTACCTACATTCATTATATGGGTCAATTAAAATTGAGTGCCTTTTCCTAGTTAACCACTCGTTTTCTTTGTGACATTTCTAAGTTGTATTAAAATGTAACTAAAAAATTGATATTTTTTTATATTCAATCTTTCTTGTTTTTTTTTCTACCTCTCACGCGGATTATTTGGCAATGCAAGTATAAATAAACATAAACATAAACATAAACTTGCGTTGACCTAAGACGTTCACCGAGTTACCTTGCAAAATTTAAAGTGATATTATATGGTCTATAGTTTTTTTATGATAAACAGACTTGGACAAAAAAAAATATTCGAGTCAGTAGTTTCTAAGATTAGTGCATTCAAACAAGCAAATTCTTAAGGCTTAAAATATTAAATATAGAAGTTTTTTTTTTGGATATTCTGGGGTAGATAAGAAAAAAAAATCAGATCATCAGTTTAATATTTTCCTTCTACATTGTCACAGAAAACCATAGTAATTAAATTATTTAAAAACTAATATAGGAGATAAAGCCTATATAGACTTTGAAATAATTTATTCACTATGTGTTTTCATTATAAAGATACGTTAATTAACATTTAATAATGTCTGCCTTCGAAACCTTTTTTGCAATTAAACCGCCATTGCTCGAAGCACTCTTATATTTCATTCTCTTCACGTAGCGTAATGGCAACCGTTTAAATGATATAAGGGCTTTTAAACTGGATAACTTCATTTAACGACTGTTTTACATGGTAAAGGTAATAAAACAAAATATTATAATTAATCAGTGTTGCCACAAATGAAAACTAAATAGTTGCGTGTTAAAATGCAATAAGTTGGTAACATTGACTAATTTTGTAACCCACTTTACATGCAGCGATTTTTCTTTCGGATATCTTGACTTACGTATTTTTATTGTTATTGTAGTTATTGTAACTTTTGTATGCCATCATAGTATATATTTAGCAAAAAAGCTTGGAAAAACAATATGCATATTTTTATTCATATTGTTTTTTTTATATTCTTCAAAACTGCAACAGATAATGGCAAAAAAATATGAGGAAGTCGAGGAAATATACTAAAGGTCGGACTAAAGGAAAGGTCGGACTGTAAATATGACGGTTGTACTGAACTGAAGGGGTTGAATTATTTTCTCGCTGTAGTAATATGAATCCAGCCTGATTGACGACCGCCTAATATAGGCTATATTAGGTAGTCTCACTAGGAACGCCTTTGCTGCCATTGAGATCCTCTCAAGCGGCAACGTAGTGCGTGCACTTTCTTAGGGACAAACACCGGGAAGACGCTCCTCTTTCCCTACCCAACCAGTGTCAATGTAAAAGCCTATAGAGCTAATAGCATTAACCTCAAGTTCGAATAAAAAAAGTTAATAAAACAACACGCTTCTTTAAGTTCTACCACTCAAGCCACGTCCAATGACTCGGAAACTGAATTCTGAGGCATTGCGTGTTGAGTGGCGGAATTCAACGCCGCCCTTTGCCTCGCTACCAAAGCGAGAAAATTACAATATTAAATATTTCAATCCGTTTAGTGGGAATAGAACCCACAATGAAGAAGTCCGCCCGCAGCGTCCGAAAAAAAATGAAGCGAGTGAAAGTCAATCTTTTATTTCCAAGATTTCCAATACATTGCTGTTGCTTTTTGTCCTGTTAACGTGCAGACGTTTATAGCTTAATTCACGTAGACGTGAGACTAGTTACGTTGATATACAACTACGTTTCTTATTACAATCCTATAAGGTCTTAAATATTGTATGTTATTTAGATTCTTTAACCAGTATTACAAAAAGTGACCCTAATGAAGATACAGTTATTTACGCAAGAATGTCAAGTTTTAAGCCCATCTAGCACTTCTTTAGAATATGATTTATTACTTTATACTTGACAACTGAATTCTGTAAAGCCATTTTCATAACTTAACATATTTTGAGGCCAGTCGTGGCGCAGCGGCACGAGGTGTGAATGTAAAACCGACTGGTTGTGGGTTCGATCCCCACTCGAGGAGATGAAATATTTACTTAAATTTATATTTCCATTTCTTCGCTCTGGTGCCGAGGTTAAGCGCGGCGTTGAGTTCTGCCACTTTGATTACCACATGGTTGAATTATAATTTGTTTCCTACAGAACCCTTAGTGTAACAATTCCACTCACATATTATCGGCATCTGGCATTTGCTTTTGCAAAAAGATGTCTTGAGGCTTTTACCAGAATTGGGATTGGAATCACTGGGTTTTTGGTATGTTGTTGCTTTTTTGTCCAGCAAATCTCGAATGTATTATATGTAATGAAGACGCTGTGGTTTTAATTTGATGTATGCAATGTTAAATATTATAAGTATGTATAAAACATATGTATATCTTTATAGTATACATATTTAGCCTCTGAATCAATTATTATTTAGTGGACAAAAATTAAAATTTAATTGTCGGAGTGTCTTAACACTAGGTATCCTGATTTTTGATTTTTATTTGTTTATATAATTAAAACAACCTAATATCAAATATATACAAATAATTAAACATGATGTACAACAGAAAGAATTTAATCCACTTGGACTATGAATCTATTACTATCGCGTCAAGTTCTATGTCTGTTAATAAAAAATAATAGAACATAAAATTAATTAATACTGTATGGTGACTGAAAAAGTAAACAGTATGCGGGTAAAGTGAGCAAGATTACACTGAATAATTTTAAAGAAAGTAAAAACTCCATCATTCGGTGCATCCTTTTTATTGAGCTTTGATAATATAATTTTTAAAAATAAATCAATTTCACACTATATCCCGCACACGGTAATGTAGGCAAAGGGAACCTACCACTTTCCGGGGTTAAGACGCTCTGTTCTCCACTTTTCGTCCAAATCTGGGGGCATTGCGTGTTGAGTGGCGGAAGTCAATGCCGCGCTTTACCTCGACACCAGCGCGAAAAATGAAAAATATACATTTAAATAAATATTTCATTTCCTCGAGTGGGGATCGAACCCAAAACCAATGACGTTTACAGTCATACTTTGTGCCCCTGCCACGACTAGCCTCATTATACAATTTAATAATAGAATTAGTTACATATGCTGTCACCATATGTCATTAATTGTATGTATACAATGATAGTAGATTAAAAAGAAACATTTATTTTTAAATACTACAATATTTATAGTTTTATTAATTTTGTGAGGCAAAATGCAAACTTAATTTAAATGCCTCTTTATTATCGCCCAATATTAATAACCTATCTCCAACGTCAATCTTAGATTGTTTCATACATCTATCCAATCTAGAGATTGGATAGATGTATGAAACAATCTAAGATTGACGTTGGAGATAGGTTATTAATACTGGGCGTATATGAACTTGTAATATTATTTCTACATAGAAAGTAAAATAATAAATGTAAATATATATATATATATTATACCGTTTGTGTACCCTTAAAATAAACTCAGGCGAGAACATTTCAAATAGTATCCACAGTTACCCAGAAACTTAGCGTGACTAAATCTGTACAAGAGGGGCCTTTTGTAAATTCGTGCCGCGTGAATTGATGTTTTAAGCGTCCGTTTCCGACATCTACCTGTTGGCTATTGAATGTTGGGATATTTTTATAATATTTTTTTTTTTCATGAATAGTAATATTATATGTAGAGGCCGTCACAGTGCAAAGGCGGCAAAACAAACGCGACAGATTGTGAGTTCGATTTGCACTCGAGGAAATTATATATTTAATATTTTCATGTTCTCGCTATGGTTATAAGGCAAAACGCGGTGTTGAGTTCCGCCTCTCAACACAAATGGCCTCCAGAACTCGGCGGAAAGTGAGGAACGGTAGCGTCTTAATGGAAACGGAATATCTTTACGCTAGGTTCCTAGGTTGTCTTTGCCTATGTGCGAGATACAGCGTAAAACAAAAAAAAATATTACTAATAAGCCAAATAAAAAAAACGATACTATAAAAATCATAACAAAGCAAACTTTATCAAAGAAATTGAAAGTATTTGTATGTACGTAGCAGAATGCCAGTATTGGAACCTGCAACCTCCACGTGCAGGCTCTGTTGTTATTTTCAAATATTTCAGTATAAGATCTCGTGGTATAATTAGCCTAAATAATGTTATCACATCAAGGAAGTGATTGTTGCTTAACTTGTGGCAACATAATGATAACGGATTAGATTTAGTTCTGTAAACAAGCAAGAGAATTTGTCTTTAAAAATATACGCAACATTCAAAAGATTAATAATATGAGAAAATCCTTGATAAAACTTTGTTAATTTAATAGTTTTTATTAGTTGTCGAGAAATGATGTACATCTATAATAACAATTAAAAAGAAACCGACTTCAGCCGGATCCCATGATCAGAACCTATTCCAATAAAAAAAGAATCATCGAAATCGGTTGGCAAATTTAAGACTCGATTGTAATTTTCTCATGGATAACATTATCAGAAATATACCAAATTAAAATGGAACCACAAGGGAAGCACCAGCTTTCAAATAAAAAAGAATCATCAAAATCCGATCACTTAGTCAAAAGTTCTGATGAGGTGATAAATATAAAAAAATTAAATAACACAGTCGAATTGATAAAAGTCAGCTTAAAATACTTTTAACACAGAACTAACATAACATTATTTTCATTATTTCTTTTTTAGGGTTCCTACCTCAAAAGGTTAAAATGGAGCCCTTATAGGATCATGTGGTTCCGTCTGTCAAGACCATTTATCTCGAGATGGTGTGGTCAAGCTGAAATTAATATCAAATATGAATATGATGAAATGATGATGATGATCAGTTTCAGCTTGACAACGAGCACTTACCTATGCATCCATTTTGGCATTTTGTATGGAATTCGCCGCGTAATTAAATCCTATAAGGTACTTCCTTTAGCCCTACAGTTATAGAATTTGGCATTAAGTGAGAACTTACAATACGAATATCATAGAAAAAAGCATAAAAAAACTTATATTCTTTTTGTATAAAATTATTTTGAATCCCTCAATTACAGCTTACCCATGATAAAGATATAGTTCAATATTTTAGAATTCAAATAACACTTAAATATATCGTCCTATCTTTTCTTATATATTTTTATCAACACAAATAGCAATTTATATTATCTTAAGATTTATCAATTATGTATATATATATATGTACGTCAGACAAATTCACGAAAATTTTTCATATCGTTTAAGCTACTTAGAAATCTGCAGTGTTTGAAAAATTTTGATTACTTTTGGGTTTTTACAAGGATTTAAAACCAAGGGGAGATCAGAAAAGTTAAAGTCGCATTCATAACGTCTTCAGGTACTATATTTCCATTTTTTTATTTCAGATACATCAGAGTCTGTGTCTGTCTCAGAGAATGTGGACCAAATTGGCGGAATGTGACAATAAATTATAGATTATCGCTGACTGTATTGTATGTGCGGATGACGAGTGAAACTAAAAAACACAGAGCATCTCGATGTAGGTTTATTGACCTTTACTTCAATATATAAAAAAAAAAAAAAAATTAAATTAAATTAGCTTCACGCTATATCCCGCACACAGCAGGGTAGGCAGAGGGAACCTAGTGTTAAGACACTCCGTTCCCCACTTTCTGCCGAATTCTGGAGGCATTGCGTGTTGAGTGGCAGAACTCAACGCCGCGCTTAACCTCGGCACCAGAGCGAAGAAATGGAAATATAAATTTAAGTAAAAATTTCATCTCCTCGAGTGGGATTCGAACCCACAACCAGTCGGTTTTGCAGTCACACCTCGTGCCGCTGCGCCACGACCGGCCTCAATATATAGCTAAGGTAAATTACGAATAAAACTCAATTCCTACTAATTACATAGTCTATGAGAAATATAATATTGAAGTACAGGCTTACACTCTAAGCCAGCGATACGTGGAACGGAGTTACTTATAACTGCTACGTCTCTCAGCCTCCTCAACTGTATACGAGAGATGCTTGGAGAAAAAAAAATACTGAATAAATTATAAAGTTCAAAGCATACTCAATAATAAAACAATTTTTCAAACTCCAAGTTAATGATATCCATCTACATGAGTGATACTTATATGCTACGATATATAGTTTAGTCGAGGGCCATTCAAATTTAGTACTAATTCAATGATACTTATTTGCCTGACAAACTATCTAGATAGTTTATGAATTCGATGTTAATTTATGTAGATACGTTGTGGTACAGTAACTACGTGTTTAATTGTATATGGTAGTCGTGGCTTTAAATTCAAATAAGAGAATATTTATAGTTTAAATATTGCTTGTTATCTATCTCCCTTTGAGATAATCCAGAGCCATTTATTTACAAGTTCGCAAAAATATGAAAGAAAAAAATACATAAAATAAAAAAAAGAAGCAAATTTTTAATCATAAATAAAAAATCTGCTGATTCATTAGATTAAATAAAGACAAAGGTACCTACCTACTTCATAGAATCGCAAATGAAAATCATACAAACAAATGTAAAAATTAAAATAAAATTAAATTAAATTAGCTTCACGCTGTATCCCGCACACAGCAGGGTAAGCAGAGGGAACCTAGTGTTAAGACAATCCGTTCCCCACTTTCTGCCGAATTCTGGAGGCATTGCGTGTTGAGTGGCAGAACTCAACACCGCGCTTAACGTCGACACCAGAGCGAAGAAATGGAAATATAAATTTAAGTAAATATTTCATCTCCCCGAGTGGGGATCGAACCCACAACCAGTCAGTTTTGCAGTCACACCTCGTGCCGCTGCGCCACGACCGGCCTCAATTAAGTAAAAATTAAAATTTATGTTAATCATGAACATATATATGTAGTAGATTAAATATGTAGTAGATTAAAAACATCTTTGATATATCGCTTCACACAAATTTATCAAATATTAATTCTAATATCTGATAAAAAAATAGCACGAATGACATATATTTTATTTTTTTTAATTTTTATCATCCTCACATATCCCCCACGAAGAGCAGACATAGGAAACCTCCAAAACAGTCTGTCTGTCCGTCCGTCCGTGTTTAATATTTTCTTCAAATATTTATACCCCTAACCATTTTTTTTTTTAAAAATGTATTAATCTTCTCTCAATCCCACTCGGGAGAATGATTTATTTTCACTTCGTCGCTCTGGTACAAGAAACAAGAAAGTAGAAAGTAGAAAACGGAGTGTCTGAACACTATTTTTCCCTCTGCCTACTCTAGTATGCCGGATACAGCGTGAAGCTAAAAAAATATTTTATTGAACTATTTAAAATCACTTACTAATCAACCCTCGGTTTTTACTTTCATACGTCATTGCCTGAGTCACAGGTGTCGGCTCACCCCTTCAATAGCTCGGTTATACATATTTGTACATGAATATTGACGCGCTATGAATAACTTATTGGGTTGGAACGCATTTGATCTGAATTAACCACCAGTGATTGGCTGTGTGAAAAATTTAAAAATTTATTTGGGTGATTTTAAAATTTAAATGAATGTTTAAGGTTTCTTTTTCAGTTTCACGCTTTATCCCGCAGACCAGGATAGGCAGAGTGTATCTAATGTCAAAAGTCTCCATTCTCCTCTATACACCCGACTTCCAAAAAATGTGTATTGAATGGCGAAACTCAACTCAAGGGCGATGAAATAAAATTAGATTTAATTTACATATTTATTTTTTTTACATACTAAGATGAGCCATACAGCATCGTTTTTACTTTAAGCTGTAAGCTGATAGATATTATAAATGTGAATTGGTTTCCCGTTAATCTTGACAAAAAAACAAAAGTACTTTTATAAGGATTACGATCGGAAGAAATAAAGATATACTTTTTTAATTTATTAAGTAGTTAGTATTTAGTATATAGTAAGTTACAATATTTATTATAATGTTGCTAATAAATAACTACTTATAGATACTATTTACATTTTATAATTTTCAAAGGATATAGATTGTAAAAGAAATCATTAAAATAATTAATTTAAAAAATATGACATATGTATATGTACATAATATTATTTAAATTATAGTAACCTACTTAATTTTTTTACATCATATGCCAGGAAATAAAAATATTAAATATTTCATTTCCTCGAGTGGAAATCGAACCCACAATGTGTCGCGTTGACATCTGCACCTGTGTCAATACAGGCTTTGTACTTAACAGAGTTCTAAATCGGATAGTAGGATATAAGGCTAAAACTGTTACGAACTAAAGTATAATGGGCACTTGACTTGCTTTAGTTCTAATTTTAATTCTCTATGAATTAGAAATGTTAAGATCAGATGTAAAACGAACGAGGACATGTAATATTAACTATTTTATCATTTAAGTAATAATTTGTTAACAAATAATTATAATTCAAGTAATATGTGTTTTTCTAGGACTTATGTAGAGGCCAGTCATGGCGCAGGGGCACAAAGTGTGACTGTAAAACTGACTGGTTGTGGGTTCGATTCCCCCTCGAGGAGATGAAATATTTACTTAAATTTATATTTCCATTTCTTCGCTCTGGTGTCGAGGCAAAGCGCGGCGTTGAGTTCTGTCACTCAACACGCACTGCCTCCAGAATTCTGCAGAAAGTGGGGAACGGAGTATATTAACATGAATTTGCCATGGCTTTGAAAGATAGAAACGCAGTGGTCACCTCTTCCACCATAGCGGTCATGCCCTTATCCTAGTGCAAAATTCCTCACATCCAAATCAATTATCAATTATTATAAAATTTTAGCATGTACTTATAGTTATGTAATTAAATATATATTGTAATGTGAAAAATTGTTAAATATACATATATAAATATTCGCTTAACCTTAGATCTAAGTAAAATTTTGTAAAATAATGTAAAGTTAAAAATATAATTTTCCTATTATAGGTATTAATTGTATGTAAACGATAATGTATTTAATATATATGATAAGGAAATTAGATATAATAATACATTTAAAAAGGGTACGGACCAAGTGTCTGTAGTGTTAAGAAATAACAATAAAAAATAAAAAAATAAAACATGAATTTGCCTCTGCCTACTCTGCTGTGTGCGAGATACTTTTATTTAGCAAATATTTAATTTCGAATTACACATTAGACAAAAAATATAATACATATAGATTATTTTTTTTATTTAGTTATCTATTACCTTAGTTGATAACAAATAACACTATTGTAAAATACAAACAGCAGTGTTGCCTAATGAGGAGAACATAATGGCACTCCACACTACGTTGTACGTTGTACGCTTCACTAGACTTAGAGAGACTGATTAAAAACAAAAACTTCTAATCTAGAGGACTGTGATGGCCTAGATGCATTCTAAGTTGGTTAAGTCAATACAAGAGGACTCTGTAATTGGACGGGTTTTCGTTTTGACATATAAACTTCTATGTAAAAATATTTGGCACAAATTCTAATTCGTTAGAACTCATGTGTTCAAAATTATACTATACAATTTTGAATGTCTAACATTTTTTTTATTATAAAAATGTATTTGAATAGTAAGCTTATACACATTTATTTTATAACTAACATTAGTATATACCAGACGCGACCAGTGTTTGAATATAAAGGAGGCAAATAAAAGGAAATCGCAGTTAAAATTGTAATAAACCGTTATCTTGGTAATAAAGTGAAAAACCTATAAACACTTTATAGAAAAAAATAAAAATCTCATGAAAATGTATTTTATGTGTTATAAAAGCTCCATATCGAGTAAAGCTTGAAAAGTGCTGCCACTGGTCAATAGATGGCGTAAGATGACATATACTTTATTGTTGCTTATATTTTAATGATACAATAAAATAAATATGGTAAATTTATGAGTTTAAATGTTTATTGTAAATAATAAAATCGTGTTAGCATTATGCAACATTGTATAACTCGACGTCTTCGATATTGATCCTGAATTTTACAATAAAAAGATTTTGTTTTAGCTTTAAGCTGTGTATAGCATGCACGGGACACAGCGTAAGAGTCAGGGTAGTCAGAGAAATAAGATTTTTTTGATTTTATGAACCGAATTATACGTTCAGATTTAAATATATTTTTATGTTATTTGTTTTGTTGGATTCTGTACTATTAATATATAATATTTTTTTAATATATATTTTTTCAGTAATTAGTGTTTGCAATCTGTATAAGTTTTCAATAATATATCAAAGTATAAAATACTCAATAGTACCTACTATGTATTTTCTCTTATTTATTTCTTATTATAAAAATATAAATTAAAGAATAATTATTAACTTTTTTCTCCACCTGATGCATATAGACAGGCACACTCCGCTTTCCACTCGAATTGGAGACAACGAATGTTGAGTGGCGGACTCAACATCGTGCATTATTTTAACAGCGCGGGGATATTATAAAAAATCATAATATCATATTTATCCCTGGCAAAGTAAATTGTTATTTATTACAACATTTAAACCATACAATTTGAGGTAGTGGCTGTCGTGCCAAGTCTGACCTTTATCCGTGTCACAGGCTAAAGATTACGGTGTGTCTAAGTTATGGCTGGCGGATGTTTTGTATTATTTATTGTTAAATGAAAATGTTGAAGCTAGTATTGTTATATCGTGACTCGCATACATATATTGTCATGAAATTCGGTTGCAGAAATTTTGATATTGAAGTTTATTTCATTTGGTAATATTTTTGACTTACCAATTTTTACATAATATACCTAGTGTACCTTAAAGAAAAGCGTTAAAAAGAGTAGGAAATTATTAAAGAAAAAAACTTTTTTTTTATTCAATTTAAAAAAAATAAAAAACACTTTAATTGTGTTAAAAATTTTGAATATTCTTACCTTTAAAAATACTTAGAAATTATACATTTTTTTATTATTTTTGCACGTCCCCCTACCTTCCATGTCGGAACCCAAATTGTTTTACATAATAAACTCATAAACAAAAATAATCTACTCACTCAGTTAATTGTTTACACAGACCAACTACAAAACAATAAAAGTTAATAATTATAATTAATGAGAGAAACTATTACACCACAGATAAAAGATTTGAGTATGTACACTGTAGAGTCTAAGCATAAATTATTGCTGACAGTTTTGCCAGCAGCTATCTAGCTGCTGGCAAAACAACAGGTTTCAACATATAAATCAAATGTGAATGGAGAAGATTTACTCGTTACTCGAAGATTTCGTCTCAGGTTCTGTATATATATATATATATATATATATATATATATATATATATATATATATATATATATATATATATATATATATAAACATAT
>JAATLQ010037657.1:0-15320 GCA_013421005.1 Heliconius erato x Heliconius himera | reverse complement strand
AAACCAAAGAAAAGTATAAATTAATTATAAACAGCAAATAATTACATAAAAATTAACAGTAGTTCGAAAATGTATGAAAATTTACAAAACCGTCAAAGTCCGTTGCCCGTTCGCGTCGGTCATACTATGCCGCTCGTAGGCTAGGTTATTTCGAATCAGTGACATCTCCTTAATTACTTATTAGAATGTTATACAGTGAACTATAATTTCAATCTAGATGAAATGCTAAAAGTGACTATTATATTCATTTTCGTAAGGATCAATATCAAATTATAGAAAATACATACAACAAAAACCCGATAAATATAAAGTAAATTAATTAAAATGGTTACTTGTTGTTACTGTGTTACTTTGCTCAAGCTTCAGAGATAAAAATGGTATGTGTATCGCGGACTTTTTTAAGCATTATTTAAAGGACAATATTTTTGTAAAACATTATTTTTATGTATCTCATAAGGTTGAGTCGGCGCACGCCATGTATGCGTTAAGCAAGCTCATTTTGGGTGACGTTTGCTTATAACAACAAATAAACTTTGCAAACCGTTGCTTAGCAACGGTCGGTTGTTATTAACATGGCGGAATAGATTGCCTGTCAAATTGAAAAATATTTGAATATATTAGTATATATCGACAATATTACAAATATGGGGAAAAAAAGTAACCTATGTTCATCCGAAGACCCTCAAGTATCTCTGTATGAGTATTTTATTACAATTAAATTAGCGGTTTGGCCCTGATTGCGGCACAGACAGACAGACAGAGTTACTTTCGAATTTATAATATAGGTATGGATTTATACTCTCGTATGAAAAACTTACGAGTTATTCTATTTCTTAAAGTCAAAGTCAAATAAAACGACATGGTGGTCCATAACTTATTTTAATGGACTTGTCGTACTTGTCATATTATACATTTATACTGGGTATTATAAGTCAATATTCATTTAATTTAGTTTAATGAAATTATTTTATAAATCAATTTGTTTAATATTATAAAAAATTTAAAAAACATAATTTTAACACCAATACCACCTGAATACAATTTATTCACAATCTGTTTATTATTATACTATATACTATACTATACTAACTTCACGCTTTATCCCTAGCGGGGTAGTCAGAGAGAACGGCGCGCCAAACGCTACGGTCTCTACATACCTCTTTCGCCTCGTCCACTGTCATCAACCTCTTCATACATACCCTACGGTCTACCATACGGGGGGTCCTCATGCTTTTTACGTGACCTTCCTCCAGTTTCTTTGATACTGTGTTTTCGAAGGTAAATATCAGGTTCATGTTTATTACATTATTTATTATAGCCAGGCATTTTAATAAATTCAGCGGAAAGCGTTATAAATTATTTAAAACTTTTATAATACTATACACTCTACCACATAAATCTTTATTAATAAACGAATATATAAAATGTATCTACATAATAACATAAGGCTAGTCTTAAGTAATATGTAAAGATAAATAAATAATAAAAATATATATATTCTTAGGAATCGGAAGTGGGTAACGTTTTTTTTTAAAAAACGCGTTAAAAACACATATCGTCTGTATGATTCTAAACTATTTTGAAAGAGATAATATGTAATTGCAATAAGTGATATGTATCATCTACTAACAATACTTCACACTAGTTTCCTTCCAATAAGGGCCATCACTTACCAGCAAGTGCTCTCAGTTGACACAATTCCACTGTTTTTATAGTTATTTTCCAAAAATCTACCCTCTTTTACACGAGTACGCTAACAATATGATAACAAAAGGTACGGACAGTGAGTTGGTAGTGTAAGAAATAATAATAATAAAAAACAATAATTCAAAATCCAATGGATTAAGATCAGGACTAAATGAAATGGCTAGTCTTCAGCCCTGATGAAGTCCGAAACGTTCGTTTCTAACCAAGTTTGGATGAGTCTTGCTTAAAGGACCCTGCTTGGTTGTTGAACATGGTGTTGTTAGGAGGTTAACTACCTGCTGAAGAATGGTACCTTGAATTATTTGTGCCGATGTTTTGATACCTTTTTCACAAAAATATGGCTCAGTCGCTCACACATCACAAAACCATCACTGATATCGGATAATGTTCACATTGTATTCTGTTGACTAACTGGGAAGCTTCTTTAGAACTTCAGAAAAAATTAAAATACTGCTCCTAAAATATTAAATTCTAATGTATGACTCCCAACTGACTTAAAAGGATGATAAAATCGAAGTCAGCTAAAATTTATTCCTCAACATAAAGAAAAACGACAAACATACATAAACATCAATATTTTCATTTGGAAATGAAAAAATGTTTTAGTTAGAATCAAATACATAATAATTATTGACCCACCAACAATATCAAGAACTCGAACTCTATAGGAGATCCATTACTACTAATGAGAGAAGACATAACTAATGGCAAAGAAGGGCAAATGCGACTGATTTGGAAAAACTTATAATAATTCCGCCACATAAATTGAGTGTATTACCTAAAAGAAACCACATTATTACCTGTTAATGGCTATTTCGGATCTCATAATGGTTGGACGGAGATAGTCGGTTTATTTCTTTATTTTTTGTTACCTACGTCGCGGTCACCAACATAGAATATAGTGGGATTGGATTACTTGATATTTACGCTATAGTAAGGAGATATGTATAAGCATATTACATAAATGAAAGTTGCCTAATTTGTACTTAATTGGTACATTTTTATAAATTACACTCAACCATTTTCCCAAAAGCAAAAGGAATAACAACAGCAAGTGACAAAGTAAACCGTCAACAACAAGCGAATGAATAACAAAAAAATAATTAGAAATCGTTTATTTTATTATTATATTATCCTTTTTCTCCTTACAGTCAAGTTTAAATCATTAGTTAACAACAAAATAGATATTTTATATACAACAATTAAAATTTATTTTTGAAACGTATCCAAATATGTGTATTCCTTTAACTTTATGCAGTGATGTAGATAAATTTCTCCACTTAATTCTATTTACTACTATTCGTATTATATATACTACAATAATTTTTATTTTCACTTGTAGCACAGCAAGAAAACTAAATCTCGTTACGTGGTAAGTTATGAAATAATACTGCGGGATATTTTTATTAACAGTGTTAGAGAATTTTTTTGTTGAGAGATTTTTTTTTAGTTTGCTCCCATAAGTTATTTTTTTATACGTTTTTTTATAAAAATATTAATAACATAAACGAACGAACGGACTGAAGAACCTATTCAAAACATTTCTTTGAATATTAAATCATTTTTTATCACTGTGTTAAATAATTACGAATTAAGTTAGACTGTAACGAAGGTAATTTTCACCAACAATTCAATTTAGTTTACTTTGTAGTTAGTACTTTGAACAATTGTACTTTAAAAACGTAACTTACATAAATTTATCAACAGTTAAATAAATAAGACGTTTCTAAAGTCATTCTTTTGCCCACAATCTTGCCAGCGCGATTCAGAAAACGACGTTTCATGCACAGCGCCATCTATTGGACTTACAGGTGAAATAAGTAATACTTATAATAAAATCATATCTATTGAAAATAATGTTTTAGAAACTATTAAAACGATTATGATTCCTTTGCAACATATTAAAAGTTTTATCAATAAATTAAATAATTTATTTTTTGCGTCATATTTAATGGTTAATTCTAATCAATAATGAGTGAAGCGATAACAATGAAATACACTAAAACCTACCTTGATTTATTTGTAAATTTTATGTATAAAAGTTGCTTAAATTTATTGTGTACTTTTTACGTTACGACAAAAATTTCAAAAATGTTGGAAATGGATTCCGTTAATTATCCTTTAACACCCTGGCAATTTTTTTTTAAATATTTTCAATGTACAGAAACGACTTTTCTACAGATTTATTATAAGTATAGATTTGTTAACCCGTTTTTAGGGTTGACGACTCTGTCTGTCTATCTGTCTGTCAAGAGCCTTTATCTTAGGAACACTTGAAGATATCAAGTTGAAATTCAAACCATTTCTTCAAACATATTTCCACACTATAAAGGGAATCAAAATTAATAGGGTACTTCCGGTTGACCTAGAATTATGAAATTTAGCAGCTAGCATCTGAAAACTATATATTTGTGGTCAAATGCTACAAAATAATTGACCTAGCCGAGCCGCTAGCTCAAGTGATTTATCAGATGAAAGGGCTCTAAGCTAAGCTTGAATTTCAGAAAAACTTAATACCTTCAAATTTTATAAGGAACCCTCGCTGGGCGAACCCGATTCGCGCTTGTCCGTTTTTTTAAATTATAGTTAGCATAGATTTTTAAAATAAAAAAAATGTACCGTTATAAGTATTTCTGTCGCGAAATTCTTTATTTTTGACTTTCATTGGTTAGATTTAGAGTTTTTGTGAACTTACAGTTTTTTCTAAAGAAAACGAAACTACTGAAGAAAAATCTTTAAAAAATCACATATCATGTTTTAGTTATGTCAAACTGTTCAATGGCTATTTGTTTTGTAAAGAAAAATAAATAACGATGCAGTTTCGGGAACTATCTTTGATATTATTAAAAGTGTACATTCACATTTTTTTTCGAGTTCTCCCTAAGAAGGTGCGAATGGATCCGAAGCGGGACCACTTAACATGAAAATATATTTAATTAACATCTAACAAAATAACTAAACATCGTTTTATTATATTTCCAAAATTATCACTTACATATGAAAATTTTGTAATTTTTTACATTTATTAGATATGTCTTGGTGGAATTACGTCAATTTCTCTTTATTTGCAAAAATAAACAAAGATTTGTATAACTTTATATACATACACTTACTAATAACACGTTTGAAATTACCTACTTACTTTCATAAAAAATCTAACAATATTTTTAACAGTACAAAGAAGAGTAGAAGAAGAAAACAGTACAAAAAGATCTACATAGAGTTAACTGTTTTATTATTTAGTTTTCCAACTAAATAAACGAAAGCATATCAAATTAACATACAAACGTACCAACCACGTTTAATTTTAATATTATAACATGTTCTAAGCACTTCGTATAGCAATTTACTCGAATACTTTAACAACAACGATATTAGATTCTGTTAAGTAGTCTATTGAGATTTGCTCAACCTAAGTGCAAGGTACCTTTGATTATATATTAATTGACGATTTACATATAAACATCCCTAGTCACCTGATGGGGTCAGAGTCCCCTTAATATGTGGGGAGGTAATGCACAATATCAGAGGGCAACAGCTTGTGGAATAAGTGATAAGAGTTGGAAATAACCGAGAAATAGAGGAGTTACTAGACTATATGTGAACAAGTCTTATGTAGAGGCCAGTCATGGCGCAGCGGCACGAGGTGTGACTGTAAAACTGACTGGTTGTGGGTTCGATCCCCACTCGTGGAGATGAAATATTTACTTAAATTTATATTTCGATTTCTTCGCTCTGGTGTCGAGATTAAGTGCGGCGTTGAGTTCTGCCACTCAACACGCAATGCCTCCAGAATTCGGCAGAAAGTGGGGAACGAAGTGTCTTAACACTAGGTGCCCTCTGCCCATAGCAGGGTGCTGTGTGCGGGATACAGCATAAAGCTGATTTAATTATTTTTTTATTTTTAAGTCTTATGTAGTTCAACGAGCAATATGAAAGAAATATAATAAAACAACAATAATAATATTATTAATGAAAAAAAAAATGGAAACACCAAAAAATTGTATTTAATATCTACTATCCTAAATACCATTGTTAAAATCAATACAGTGAAAAGAAAAAAATATTTTAGTATTTTCTAAAAAAGTAGATTCCAGTTTTGTTAGTATGTACATATAACATAGGACCTTTTCGGATGCGCAATAGTGGATAGATGAAAGACATTAGACCTAGCCCTACTATATATTTTTGCTTTAGACCATACACAGATATGTACAGTCACGATTCGACAACTACTCGAACTATAATATACTTAAATGGCTTTAATGCAACTATGTCTATTAGAAATAAGAGCATTTAGAATAAAATTTGTTTTATAGGAGTGACGAAATATTTAAAATCTGTTTAAAAATAGTGAAACAAGAAGTATGTTGATAGGCAAAATAATAATTATTCACTATATTATACTGAATAATTAAAATCAAATCAGCTTCACACTGTATCCCGCACACAACAGGGTAGGCAGAGGGAACCTCCAGTGTTAAGACACTCCGTTCCCCACTTTCTGCCGATTTCTGGAGGCATTGCGTGTTGAGTGGCAGAACTCAACGCCGCGCTTAACCTCGACACGAGAGCGAAGAAATGGAAATATAAATTTAAGTAAATATTTCATTTCCTCGAGTGGGGATCGAACCCACAACCAGTCGGTTTTACAGTCACACCTCGTGCCACTGCGCCACCACTGGCCTCTACTGAATAATTAATTATTATAATTACTAAATATATCTCGTATTGTGATTGTTTTATAATACAAAATCTGCTAATAAATCATTCAATACAATTTAACAACAGTTGCAAGACAAATATCTACATCAACAGTATTTACACTGAGTGAGAGGTGAATCAACACATTTCGACTCAGCAAGTCTATTTACTTTTAATCAAATATTAACAATTGTGCACTGCCAGCACAATGTTGTTGAAGCGTTTTAATTAGCAGCGGATAATATTATCGTTCATAATATTGTGAATATCAGCAGTTATGTCTTCTTAATTTATTTATTTATTTACGTACACATGGTGTCACATACTAAATTGGCAAATTCAAAAAATATATCCGATTTCTAAAAGAACATGTTTCTTTTAGAAATAGAAAATAAGCACGGCGTAAGTGAGCGTAATGACTCGAGAATTCGGCGGGGCGTGAGAATCTAGTGTCTCAACACTAGGTTTCCTTTGTCTACCCTGTCATATGCGGGATGCATATGCTCGTTATATGCGGAATGCAGCTTGTCAAAAATTATTGGCCATAGGCTGACCTCTTGAGAAGATATGATATAAAAGGTAGGAAAACAAAAATTCTTGAATGAATTCCAGTCCACAGAAAAGTTTAGTCTTAATTTGGAACGCAAGAGTTGGTACAATACATAATTTATATTGATTAGTTATCGATTTAGAATTTAATAAAAATCCAACTTTACATTTCCTTATTATATATATATATTTTAAACTGACAATAAAAATTAGTAAATAGTTTACAAATTGTCATCACATTACGCTTAAAAAATCGAATATATTATTCATCTACCTGATTAATTCAAAGAAGGTCTTTTAATTATTTTATTTAATTGTCGACTACTCAATAAATTTGTAAAAAGAAATATGTGCAGTTACATATACTTTTTCATACATGTTAAGCGCAACCATATTTCAATGTATGAAGCTATCACTCAAAGTTTGTTGAGTATCTACATTCTACACGAACTTCTTAATTATTACTTACACGCTTCTTACATGGCCATTGTAAAGGCGCGATCAGTTTATGTTACAAAAATGTTGGATTTAAATTTAGTATTGATTTTAAAAATAATTTAATATGAAGATTATATCATTTCACACTGATTATATATTATTATAATGTTTAAAGCAACTTACAATATAATAATAATGACATAATATATGTCATTGTGCCTCCACTACAATTAACAAAAGAAAAACCGACCTCATGTCTAAGTAGAAGCAATATTTAAATACAGATACAATAAAAAGAGATAAATATCCTATATATAAAAATATATTCTGTTTATATTATCTTATAATTACAAATCGAAAAAAAAATCGTAAACCTATGCCTTATGTCATTAAAGCCATAATTACAGTCTGGTCATCGCAAGCGCAATCATTGCACGTCAAAATTTCTATTACACTTGACATTGCTTTTTACCGGTTAATTAATATTCTGACATTAAAAAATGGGCACATATGTGATGAAAATGAAAATTTAAATTTAATATTAACGCAAACCCGGCACAGTTGAGACGTTAACACAAAATGTCTCTTAAAAAGCTTTTCTACTTTATAAACGAATATTTTAACAACTGCCGCACAGTTTATTAAGCAACAGAGATTATAAAACTACGAAACAAGATAACACACACACAACGCAATAAATTAATAACTTAATAAGTAATGTGAGGCGAGTCGTTGCACAGGGTCGCACGCGTGCGACTGTAAGCGTGACAGGCTGTGGGTTTGATTCCCATTCGGAGAAATGAAATATTTAATATTTTCATTTCATCGCTCCGATGTCGAGGTACAGAGCGGCGTTAAGTCCCGCCATTAAACACGCAATGCTTTCAGAATTCAGCGAAACGTGGGGAACCAAATTATTTTAATGGAAACAAAGTGTCTTAACACTAGGTTCCCAAGTTATCTCCTACAAGCTAAAATAAAACAAAAATAGTATTCCTGTATTGTTTGTAACTATTAATTTAACAATAAAGTGATAAGAACAATTATAAATTGAATTAGTCAATCTTCTTAGTAGTGCACTGTTGATATCGACGTCAAAGGATATGACAATGCACTTACGTAATGCCTACATAAGTTACCTATGGAAAAATAGAATGTATAAAAATAAAAGAGCCGATCGTGGCGCAGAGGCACAAAGTGTGACTGTAAAATCGACTGGTTGTGGGTTCGAACCCCACTCGAGGAAGTGAAATATTTATTTACGTTTATATTTTCATTTCTTCGCTCTGGTGTCGAGGCAAAGTGCGGCGTTGAGTTCCGCCACTCAGCACGCAATGCCTCCAGCAAAGTCGGGAACGGAGTGTCTTAACACGAGGTTCCCTCTGCCTACCCTGCTGTGTACGGGATACAGCGTGAAGTTAAAAAAAAAATTTTGCACACCTTTTATCCACAATAAATTGTTGTTTGTCTATTTACGTTCATTTATTTGTATAGATTCCGTTCGTTAATTGAGAAAATTAATAAATTAAAATTAAATTAAATCAATTTAATTTTAATTAACGAACGGAGAAAATTAATTATAGAAGGACTATTCAGCCATTAAAATTAAACTAGTACCTATTAAAAAAGACGCAGGCTATACTTTTGTCACCTTTGAAGCTTTACTTATCTCCGACCCAACATCATTTACCACAAAGAAATACGAAAAATACACTTTCATATTTAAACATAAGGCTCATTTTTAAATATATATATCTAAAACGACATTGGCCCAATATTTGTCCGACATGTCAAATAATTCCAGGCGTTTGATTTGTTTGGAAAAGGTGTAGACGTTCCGACGTACGACCAATTTAAAGTAACCCCCGCTTCCATACAAAATGAATCATACATTATAAAGCTTACACTGGCCGGTTAACACTGTGTAGTTTGTCATTTGAACGACTAATGTGTAAACAGATAAAGGGTCACTTTTAAGTGAAAGTAAATCATAAAAACGGGGTTTTTAAATTTCCTTGTGGGATGTGATGCTAATGGATACTTTTGCTCGAGTGGTACGATTAGTTATAACAAAACCTTTTTGCCCTAAAGCATCTCGAAGGGGACTGATTGTTTGAAGATATAAGAAAGAAGTTTATAGGGGAACTTTATAATCCCGTAACTATTGGTTTCATCATTCATCTTTTGTCAATATTTCATGTTGTGTTATTATAGAGATCTACTTACGTATAAATCCTTCATGTGAAAGGGATCGCCTAGGCTTAGCAATGTTTACAAATTGTACTATACTACCTTTGTGTTTACTTTTGTATAACAAAACTTTTTTTTATAGAAATACCGTTGACACTCGTATAGTTAATTTAACATAGTTAATTATCGTTTAAATATGAACGAAGAAAATATTATTTACGCAGACAATACATAACATTACTCCACCAAACACTGATTTATATTGCAAAGCATGTAAACTTTATTTTAAAATCAAATGAAAATAAGTGTAAAACGCATTCCGCCACGTCCCGCCAAAACAATTGCCGCGCATTGCGACGTCACTTGTCAATGGAAGCACAGATAAACATAAACTTGAATGACATACTCTTCGCTGTGCTGACTGCGAAAATAAAAACAAAATATAACAGATATTTAGTTTTTTAAAAAAGATCTATTGTGGAGGGAATGTTGTTTAATTTATTTATAAAATACGTGCATGAGTCAATACGAAACAACGTTTAATATAGATGTCGTCCATTGAATTAGTGTTGACTTCTAATTCATTATACACTCTACCTCATAAGACTATTAAGACACAACATCTCACCAAAAGAATTAAAAGGTTTTACTAATAATACTATTTTGTTAAAAATATGAACCTCATTTTTAAACTATATGAGCTTATAAAAAAATAGACCGCGGCCGCAAAAAATTGTACCGTTTTAATTGATCTACTGTCGTCGTACGTTCTTTAATGGCGAACACCTTTAAAAGATGTTTATAATTTTATGGGATGCCTTACCTTATGAGAAAACATTGACTTGCAAATGATAAGAAAAATGTAAGTAGTAGTCATAATTTTTTTGGTGAATTCACCAATACGGCTGATTATACACCCAACGGTTATCTTTATTCATGTTATTAAGCGAATATATTTACTGTAAGAATAATAAGATAAAACTATTTAATAATTAATAAAAAATATATATTTAATTACAGTGTTGAGTTCCGGTACTCAACACGAAATTCCGCTAGAATTCGGCGATAAGATACCTCAGCCTACCCTGCTATGTGCAGGCGAAGTAAAAAAAAAATTGTCAATGTATTTCAATTGTATTATAATCAACTGTATTTTGTCGTTGCATATTAACAGCAAAATATTTAGGAATCTTAAGATAAGATTCCTATATATAAGTAGTTGCTATTAGCAGGTGCACATTATGTTTCTACAATATTCACATAGCCCGCATCTGAATTTTAAAGCGAGTTCGATCCCCACTCGGGGGATTGAGTATATTTAAATAATTTTATTATTATTTTTGTTGAGTACTAACTCCCAACGTACAATGTCTTAAAAATGGAGATACAAAGTGTCTTAAACACTAGATCTCTTTAGAAAAAATATATTATTACATATTTTTCTATATATGCAGCATACGTGTATAAAAAAATGTAATAACAAATATCTGTCTGTATGTTTTTATTTAACATTTATTTAAATGTGGTATTACAAATAGTTATTTAGTATTAGATAATATCAGATCTATAGTGCCTATTTTATGATGCAAATTGTTACCCTATTGCTACTCATTTGAGGAAATTACACAAAACTACCATAAAAGTATAAAAAATATGTTGTAATGGTAAATGTGATTTATGTAATATTTTTTAGTTATATTTCTTGATTTTATACAGACTATCCTAATAGTGAGGGAAAGAATTAATTTTCTTTTTTTTTATTTCACGCTATATCCCAATACAGAATCTAGCGTTAAGACATTTCGTTCCTCTCTTTCCCTCTCAACTTTCGAAGCATTGTGGCGGCACTCAACGCCGCGTGTTGCAAAAATTAAAATATGTATAAAAAAAACACGTTATGTGCGTATAGCAGGGTAGGAATTCTAGAGGAATTCCTTAATGAGTGGCGGAACCCAACGCTGGAATATTGCCTTGGTGCCAGAGCGAAGAAATGAAAATATTAAGAAATAATAGTTCATTCCCTTAAGCGGGGATCAAACCCACAATTATCGCATTACAGTCAAACCCTTGTGCCCCTGCACCACGACGGCCTCAGAAATATGTATAAATAATACTTAATCCCCCGACTGGGATCGAACCCACAATCGGCGCGTTTACAACCACATGTCACCTTATTAAATTTCATAAGGTAAATTAAAATTTAATTTCATAAGATTAAAAAAAAGTTAATATATTAACTCCAAAAAACATTTACTGCAATGTTTATAAAACTGTAAAATATATATATATAAACACCGAATAATTCACAAAGGGCAGAACACAATTGACCACAAAAGCAAATAAAACACAATTTCAAAAAGTCTTAGAATAAAATTTAAAGCCTGTTCCGTCTAAACAAACAGCTATACTCGCATATTCCACACAGCACGGCCATTTCGGATTGCCTTGCCTATTTTTAACGTGGAAACAAAAAGAAATAACCCTTATGTTGTTAGTCTCAACGGTTATTTTTGAGTGATTCCCGTTTGATGCACCGATATTTTTTTTTTCTTTTTACACTTTTAAAGAACTCTCTTGTATAGCCCGTTATCTTTCCTATCGTACTCAGCTACGATGAGGCAACACGTCGCTAAAGACCGCTTACATCAATTGCAAAATAACATTCTATAAGCTATAATTTCCACTATTTATTACATAGATAATGTGCCTGCGTTTTGCTCAATATATAATAATGTACCGAAGAACTGAAGATAAAATTTTTTAGTAAAAGCTTATAATGTATGAATAAAATCAGCTTCACGCTGTATTCACGATGCAGAGGAAACCTAGTGTTAAGACTAGGGGTCGTAATCCAGGATCCATCGGATAATATCGGACCAAATATAGGTCTTACAAATTCCGATTTTAGTTTTACAAAAAACCGGGATTTTCGATATTTTCGGATTCGGAAGTTAAAAGTTAGTTATTCGAATTAAAACGCGCCTACTATTAAATCCAGGCTTCTCTAAGATATACAATGGTACATAACAAACCTAGGCAAAAGTAAGCGATGAGTTTTCCTCAAAATTCGGAATTTTACGACATTAACCGAGTTTGGCTGGCCCGACCGTATATTTTTCATGGCTCGTCGGTGTTGCGCGTCTTTGTTGCACGTCGTTTTTACACGCTGTTGTTGCCCGTCGATGTTCCAGGTGTCATTATTTTTTTTCATTAATGTTAATTAATATAATATACGTAATAATATTTTTTTACATTCATTACGTACATTCTTTTAATATTTAACCATTAAGGATGATAACATTTCAAAATATTCCTTAATAATAAATTAAATTATTCAACAATTTTTTTTAAAGAGCACCACATTTGGAAATGTTTTTCTATATAATGGACAATAATTGTTCCAAAATTGTAATTTATAATTATTATTATTTATTTATTTAGCTTCACGCTGTATCCCACACACAGCAGGGTAGGCAGAGGGAACCTAGTGTCCGTTCCCCACTTTCTGCAATTTATAATTAATATTCTATAATATAAACTGCAAAGGTACGAAATGTGTATGTTATTATGATAAATAAAATACATAATAAAAAGAATTTCATTTTCATTATGTAAGCAGTACAGTAAAAAAAGTTTAATTTATTAGTAGGTGCATCAAGAAAATTTGTGAGCATCGTTCGTCCCTTTCATATTTGGACGAGGTTTGAACATTTAATAATACTTACTTAAAACGATAGCGCTCTTAGGCCCGTATTAATAAAGCGCTCTCAAGTCTGAGATCGATCTTGAGATGCCGATTTCATTCATAATTTGTATATCTATGAGTAAAAAAGGGCATTTTACGCTATATCAGAATAATGCTTTATTTTTTATTTCAATTATCTCTATATATACTAAAACAGTAAAAATATTTTGTCAGTACGCTTATACATTTTAACTGAAAAGGATAGAGTGTCCCTCTATCCATAAAAAGAATAATAGAAAGCAAAAATATATTTTTTTAATTTCTTATCTGTCTGTCTATATGTATGGTCACGCTAATCTCCTAAAGTACTGATTCATCGATTTACTCGATCGATTTACTTAAAACTTTCACCAATTGCTTTGTTTTAACTCAATTTAATATTTAAAGATTTTATTTGATACATAAAAAAATCGGTTTATTAAAAAAAAGTTATCGTCATTTGAATGAACTCGAGGCATTAGTTTGCCTGCGAATTATATATATTTATATAGCAATCGCGCTGGTAAGATTCCTGGCTGAAAGTATGACATTCGAAACGTCTCGGTTATATGACTGTTGGTAAAAATATATATTTTTAAAGCACTATTATTCAGAGTACAGGCAGTAAAGTAAACAAAATTGAATTGTCAGTGAAGGTTACCTTCATAAATCATAACAGCTAAGTTTAAGTCGTAATTAATTCAATACAGGGATAAAGACCAATTTGATCTTCAAAGAAATATAAAGTAAATACATAGACGTTCGTCAAAGCATAATTACATAAGTACAGGCGTTACGTAATAATATATGTATTTAATAGATAAACAAATAATTTAGATACATAGAGCCTAACTGTGTCTATATCATCATCGAAAACAGCTTTAACCTAATTGTGAATAAAATTTATAGTATACTAGCGGCCCATTCGCGGCTTCGCTCGCGTACCACTTATAATTGTTTTATTATCCTGCATTTTCCATAAGACAATCAATATAAATTATATAATTAATATAGTTTATACATTCAATAATTTTGAGAAACTGCAAGCACTAACATGGCTGCTTGCGAGGATGAAATCGGCGGCAATGGCGCCCCCCGCTGGACTCATGCCTATACTTGCCTTAAACGGAGCGTTGAATTATCTAAAATTTATATTTTCTCAAAAAGTATACGCATGCTATAAAAGACAGAGCATTTCTTCATAAAAAAACCCTTGATGATGGAATAACTTTCGCTCGTATGTTTCAATATCTTTATCAAATAAAAAACGTGGAAATATCACCTTGCAATCTTCAATTATTTTTTTATCACAAAATATCTTATTGTGACTTATTTATAAGAGATAGATATATCGTATCACGGTATTTTTTTTAGAACCAATAAAATAGAACATTTCTTCCATACAATGTACTGACATATGTTTTACTATATTTGCAGCGCACGCGCTTAAAGCAATTCGATGGCATTCATTATTATAGTTATTTCGTTATTTAAGACTAACTAATACGTACACCATAATATTACATAGCCTATAGCACTTCTGAAAACCGTAGCTTTCAAACAAAACCAAAAATAAGTAAATCGGATCAGTAGATCCAGAGATCTTAACGTTTAAACAAACAAAAAAACTCTTCCACTTTATTATATTAGTATAGATAAAAGCCGAAAATTATCTTTATAACTTTCGATGGTAAGTTTTCAATATTCAATCAATTTTCAATAGTATAGATAACCCATTTTCTGCACATTCGCGTCGGTCATACTATGCCGCTATATATATATATATATATATATATATATATATAGCGGCATAGTATGACCGACGCGAATGGGCAGAAAATGGGTTATCTATATATATATATATATATATATATATATATATATATATATATATATATATATATATATATATATATATATATATATATATATATATATATATATATATATATATATATATATATATATATATATATATATATATATATATATATATATATATATATAT
>JAATLQ010037656.1:49162-60247 GCA_013421005.1 Heliconius erato x Heliconius himera | reverse complement strand
CCCCCCCGCCCCCCTACAGTGCTTACGTAATACTTGAACGGCCCCTAACTGACTATTAGTCATCACTGTATACGAGAAAGTTTTGGGTTCGATTTCTCAGAAGAATGAATTATTTTCATTTTCTCGCTCTGGTATCAAGTAATACGTTGTACGTTGTTGTAATAACTACCATCACAGTTAATATCTTCGAAAATTGGGCAGTAAAGTGTACAACGGAAAGTCTTAACCTACCTACTAATATAAATATAGAAATATATATATGTAATAACATAAGTCCTAGTTCTAGGTAATATCTACAGAAAAAATTATTAAAAGAAATGTAAAAATAACCAAAGGTACGGACCGTAAGTCTGTAGTGTAAGTAAGAATTAAAGTAAAAAAAAACTTACCTACTAATCTCGAAGCCTACCCTGCTATACTTAGTCCATCGTGAAGCCATAAATATATCATTTCATCATAATTTCATGATCAAAATAAATATTAAAACGGTATAATACATATTAAAATTCAAATTAAATCTATCGTATCGTATCCCGCAAACAGTAGGTCTTAAACGGTCTGTTTCCCAGTCTCTGCCGAATTCTGAAGGCATTGCGTGTTGAAAAGCGGAACTCAACACCGCGCTTTCTCTCGACACTAGAGCGAAGAAATGGAAATACAAATTTAAATAAATATTTCATTTCCTCGAGTGGGGATCGAACCCACAACCAGTCGCGTATACAGCCATACTTTATGCCCCTTATGGTGAAAAGTTTTATTCATATTTATTATTGAACTTGCAGTTGATAAGTATTTTAAATAAAATCAAATTATAAATGAGAAGGATATTGTTCCTGTAATTTATGGATAATTTAATAAATCAGATAATTTTAGATAAAAAATCTTTAACAATTAATTTGAAAGTATTAGTATATAATCCATGAAAGATTTTATAATAATTTATCTAATATTTTTTTTATTTTTATTGCATTGATCCCTACTCTAGGCATATCAGAATTATTAATTCTTATTCTTATACGCTTCTTACAACTTATTTATGTTGTTAGTGTAGAATTTCGACGTAGCTTGACGAAAACGTATGGCTTACCAGTCGGAGTGCTTGGACGGTGTCCAAGAGGCGCGGGTCCATATCCCGCTACGTTTAAAATTTCTACACGTTTTCTAAGAAATATTTTTATTTATTAGTTTTTGTAATTACTATTTTTTATAATTATTAATACATATATCAGAAATAAAGCCTATTTTTGTTTTGTTTACTTCTTTATAATGATAACAATATTCAAGAGAAAAACAATTTGTATAATCGTCGCACAGTAAACAAAAAATCTAACGACGGTGTGGCTTCAAATCCTATTATATTCCTTATAAATAAAATTCCAATACACTTAGGAAGACATTATAACGAATGTTCGTTTATTATCAACATGTCTATTACATTATTCGATGGATTTCATCTCAATACATCCAAAAATGGATATATGTAGACGCTATTAAAATACATAAGAGGTTTTATCATACCAATGAATAATGTAAAGAGCCAACCCATCCCAAAATAATCAGAGCAAAAGGTGTGAACAACCTTTCCAAACAATACCTGCCTTTAGAATGAAACTAAATAAATCAAATCACTTCGTCGATTTCAATAGAAATATAGCGTCGCTTGGTGCATCTTGATGGGTATTTGTGAAATAACAGTAAAGAGTAAGAGTGAAAATTAGTTAATTTCAAGGTTTTCAAGATGTCTTTTTTTTTAAATCAGCTTCACGCTGTATCCCGCACACAGCAGGGTAGGCAGAGGGAAGACAGTGCTAAGACACTCCGTTCGCCACTTTCTGCCGAATTCTGATGGCATTGCGTGTTAAGTGGCAGAATTCAACGCCGCGCTTTGCCTTGACACTAGATCGAAGTAATGGAAATATAAATTTAAGTAAATATTACATCTCCTCGAGTGGGGATCGAACCCACAACCAGTCGATTTTACAGTCACACTTTATGCCCCTGCGCCACGACTGGCCTTTTTTATTGGATAGAATGGGCATAACAGATGTTGTAAATAATATTTTTCGAAGCCACTTAGCTGATCGTTCGCAGTGTGCGTGATAGATTATATTGTAAGTACAAAAGAAATTTTAAACATCGGCGTTCCCCAAGGAAGTGTTCTAGGACCTATTTTGATTCTTACTTATGTTAATGAACTGTCTATTCTCTAGTCTATTTCCTATGCTGATGATACAGCCCTATTTATACAAGATAAATTTGGTCTGAAGCAAGAAATCTTGTTGAAAGCTCCCTAGCCACTGTGTATAATTGGTTAACGTATAATAAATTATCTTTTAACTTAGACAAAACTAAATTTATAACATTTGCTTCGTTTCCTCAAGAGCTTACATTAAAAATTGTGTCATTATTAGTCAGTGTAACTACATAAATATTGGTCATACAACTCACATAAAATACCTGGGAGTATGGTTAGATGAAACTCTTACCTGGAAGGAATACATTAACATAATGTGTAACAGAATCTGGAAAACTATTTACATAATTAAGACATTAATGTATATTTTAGATTTTTCTTCTTTAAAGAATGTATATTAAAAAATAAAATCAGCTTCACGCTGTATCCCAGGCACACACCAGGGTAAGTAGAGGGAACCTAGTGTTGAGACACTCCGTTCCCCACTTTCTGCCGAATTCTGGAGGCATTGTATGTCGAGTCGCAGAGCTCAACGCCGCGCTTAACCTTGACACCAGAGCGAAGAAATGGAAATATAAATTTAAGTTAATATTTCATCTCCTCGAGTGGGGATCGAACCCACAACCAGTCGGTTTTACAGTCACACTTCGTGCCGCTGCGCCACGACTGGCCTCAAAAAATGTATATTAATATTAATTTTATAGTTTTGTATTATCACCTGGGGTGGTACAGGTAAAACTAAAATGTTGCGCTTAGATCGGGCGCAGAGAAATATTCTCAAAGTTATGCTACATAAGCCTTTACCGTTTCCAACTGCTGAATTGTATAAAAGCAAATATTCTCTCAGTCAGAAAGCTGTTCATACTTAACACTACGTTGTTTACGTACTCACAAACATCCTATAATACATGAAAATTTATCATCATTAAGCGAAGATCTGACTTAGCATGTAAAACCCATCACAATAGATTTACGTCATGTAAGAAAGATAATGAGTACCTAGCCCCTAATATGTATAATAAAATAAACTAAGCACTTAACATATACCCTTATTGTCACGAGTTTGTAAGCGTTATGCTGTGGATTGGCTAAAAGACATAACATAAGAGAAAACTGAAAATCTTCCCATATAATACGATTTACACACACTCCCGCACATACAGACGCACACGCACTCACGCACACACACGACGATATATACATTTTTGTTTACATTTCACTACACTGTACAGTAAGAATATTGTATATACTCCGAGATTACATACTTTTTTTCCTAAGAATTCTCTTAAGGTCATTGTGTAATCATTTTCGAAGCTCACAGGCGTTCTAATTATTTTGGTAAGTACATAATTATAATTTCAATTTCTAAAATAAAAATTTATTTTAGAAATTGAACTTTCCATTAGACTTTTCATTAAATGGCTTCTAATAATAATGATTCTAAATATTAATACTTCCATTTCCAAGATGTCCTAAATTGTAATTAGCGTGAGCTAGTTATTTTATGTATAAATAAAAGATTATTTTAAGAAAAACGCGTTGAACTGCGCTATTCAAAATTTTCAAATTCGGAATGACGATCGCAATGTAGAAGGGTAGGCAGAGTGTTAAGCACTTGCCTACCCTTCTACAAGCCGTGAAGTTATAAAAAAAAATTCACTCGAGGAAATTATATATTTTCATTTTCTCGCTCTCGTAACGACGCAAAGCGCGGCGTTGTGGTCCGCCCCTTAATTCGCAATGCTTCCAGAATTCGGTGGAGAGTGGGGAACGGAAGAGTCTTATTAGGGAGCGGAGTGTCTTAACACTAGGTTCCCTCTGCCTACCCTGCTGTGTGCAGGATACAGCGTGAAGCTGATTTAATTTAAGAAGCGATTCCTAATGTATACTAGTTATTCAACAGTCCACCTCATAATAGACTGTCATATATTTTGTAGAACCCTACGTGACACTAAATACGACACACATAGCAATAAAAATAGAGACATTTCTCGGAACTGTGGATAAATAAGTATAAGAACGTGTTGCCTAGGTTTTCTTATATATGTACGTAAAGGATGTCTTAAGGAAAAATAGCAGCATTAAGAGTGGTGCAACATAACAGTAAAAAAAATAATTAATGACCATCAGGTAACCCATACGCTCGTTTGCTTTTCTTCTTTTTTTCTCATTGTCTTTTCCATAAAAAAATTGTAACCCTATAGTGTGGAATTATAGAAACTTACTTTATGTAAATTAAAAAGTATAAGCTTTTGTGTTCAAGCAATTTAGTCGATACCATCAAGAGAAAACAAAGAAATAATGTACAAATAAAGCTAGATAATAAGGCATAAAAGTAAAATAAAAAAAAGATGTTCGGGCACCAACATCAAATAGGATAATAAAAAAGAAATGAAAATAAACACATTAAAGAATAAGAACATAAACGAAATAAAATGCCAAGTAGACTTTAAGTATAAAACATCTCTGGTTAAGTCTGAAGACCAGTGGGTTATACTAAATAAAAAAAAATCGAGCTTTACGATCATAAATAGATCTCAGGGCCCTTTTTGAATTATTAATATTGAATTAAGTTCTGTGGTACTACTGCATAGTGAGATACCATAAGATGAGAATGCTATGAAAATAGCTAAAATAAACTAGTCGGGCAGTATCGACGACCTCTATGTGTCTTATTTTCTTAACTGTGAACGAGGCCAAGCTGAATGTATCTGCATGTGTTTCAAGGTGGGAATTACACTATAGTTATATCTAACAACATTGTTTATTCTGTCACGTTGTGAGATTTACGTTTAAAGACGTTTACAAGACTAAAATTTTGTTTATTTAAAAATAGACACAAACAAATACATTTTGTTTTAGTGTCGCATTTAATATTTGATTATTATCCTCAAATGGACAAAGAATTGCAGTTTTTATTTCATTATAATTTATTTGAAACATCATCTGCGAACAGTATAATAAGTCTAGTCTAAGTTCTTTGCATAAAACGGTACATCGTTAATATAAAGCAGAAATAAAAGGGGACCCAGGTAGATTCTTGCGGAACGCTCATCCTTAGAAAAGATCGAGAAAAAAATAATTTTAAAATTATTTTAATTAGCCTTCTGGACTGAGATATGAGGCAATGAGATCCTCGAGCCGCATCCTATATACTTTAGTTTTAGTAACAAAGTTTCATTGTCTACTGATAAATTACAAAACACTCCTTTCGTTTTTTTTGACCTCTTCCATATATCATAAATGTGTTTTAGAAGTGAAGCACTTGTATCCGTAGTTAGTAATATTTTTTCAATTGTGAGCAATACTATGTAAAATAAGTGTGATCTGATCATTTTTTTTTATTATTTCAGTTAAAAACATGACAGTTGTGGGTCCGATTCCAAATCGATGAAATGAATTCTCATTTCCTTGGTCCAAAAACAGCGCAGCATTGAGTATCGCTGCTCAACACACAATATCTTCAAAACAAGGCAAAAAGTGGGCAACGTATGTGTTATCGCCTTATGTGAACCGGATTATAGGTTAAGTACCAATCTCTTTATTTTCATGACTACTTAATTAAAAAAAAAGTAATCAGTCACTAAATTGTTTAATTTTTTTTAATTCCAATATTTATGCAAAAACAAAAAAAAGCAACAAATAACTATATACTGAAAAAGGAGCTTTCCAAGAAAAAAATATGTTTTATATAATTTTCTTTTCAACTGCAAAAACGTGTGTTATTATTTATTTCGCTAAAAAAGCCAACTCGAATTCATTTTGTTTTTTCTATTAAAACAGAAGAGATTCGCCGGAAGGTTATTACGTTTACGTTAATATATAAATATAATTTAATTGAGATTTTTCTTGGAATGCCCAACAGTTTGCTCTGACATCAAATAGAAAAATATACAGCGGAATAAAACGTGAAACTAAAAAAATGTTTATAATAAAGAAAAAAAAAATTAATACATTTACATTGAAAACAAAAAAATAATCGGTCAGACTCCATCCATCCAGGATTCCATTACATATTTAAAATTGTAGGTGAATACAACTTATAAAATTGACAAACCTATTATTGTGGGGATATGCACTCACTTTGTACGAACTGAACTACAAATATAAGCTTCTCATAATTTTTTTCTATAAAATTTTAATTACGAAGTTTATGAATTTTCACTTTCTGGATTTTCTTTTCTATACCTATATATATCACAAGTTCCCACTTCATTCCAAATTTCAGAACTGTAGGTCAGCGGGAAGTACTCTATATATATTGATCACATGGTGAATTTAATAAAACATGCAGCAAAAACGATACATAAATGTACCTATAAATTTAAAAATAGCCAATCTTCATTTAAATGATCTTAATAAACGGACAGACAGAGGATCCTATGATATTTCCGTTTATTCTTTTCAAGTACGGAACCCTAAGAAATATCTATTTTGAAACAGATCGTATGAGCAGCAATACTGTAACACACGTAACACGGCTTGTGGTAAGAAACACTCAATCCAGTCAAAATTTGAGTTAAAATGTTTCAGAAGGCAAGTTACACAGTCGGTCCTAATGGCCACTCTAATATTAACATCTATTGTTTCGAACAATTAGAAGCTTTGCTTAATCCTGGTGAATAACTGATCTTACCACAATTTACGTTAAATTAATAAAGATCAGTCCTACTTTACTTCGGTAATTACTTTTTTGGAAGAGAAGAGATTTAATGATGCATTACTCCGTTTTCACTTTTCACTCGTTGCTGCGCTTTCTGTGTCCTGGTTATGGAATCTCTAAATCAGCTTCAGCTTTACTCTTTGTTCCGTATAGCATGGCAAGTAAAAAAATGTAGTTTTAAAAGGAAAGTGGGGACATTTTCCTTTGCCTTATCACTAAAGCGGGGAAATTAAATAATTTTATTATTTCACCGCTTCAGAATCGAACCCACTGCTGACGAAGCAACAACAGACGCTGTACCGCTACAACACAGGCCTAACCAGTTTGTCGTATCACGATAAAAAAAATCTTCATTCAAAATTTAATTATTTTGTTCCACTTATCTAAGTCTCACCAGACTAAGAAATTAACTAACATACATTGTAAAGAACTAGATCTTATTTTCTAAATATCAACTGTTAACTTGTATTAACGTAAATATATACATAATCATCGTAAATTCGTTTACGTGAACAATAAAACGTAGAGTTTCCTGTTCCCGTTGAAATGTCGAGAAATCCTCCTTTAGAGTTCCCCTACACTCCTGGAAGAATTTATATGCATAATTTCGGCGCTCTACACCGCAAATATCAACTGTGTGTTGTCTGTCAGTCGCTCAGTAAATAAAGATTTTTATATAATACTAGCGACCCACCCACGGGTTCGCATGCTTGTACTACAAAATTATTTATTTTCTCTTCTGAATTACTTTGGTTAATTAATATTATTTTAAAAACAGATTAGAATTAAGAAAAAAATATTATTTTAGAGGCGCAGGGGCACAAAGTGTGACTGTAAAACCGACTGGCTGTGGGTTCGATCCACTCGAGGAGATGAAATATTAACTTAAATTTATATTTCCATTTCTTCACTCTTGTGTCGAGGCAAAGCGTGGCGTGAGTTCTGCCACTCAACACACAATACCTCCAGAATTCGGCAGATAGTGGGGAACGGAGTATTTTAACACTAGGTTCCCTCTGCTTACCCTGCTGTGTGCGGGATACAGCGTGAAGCTGATTTATTTATTTATTTTTTGTTTTCGCATAGACAAAAATTTAAAAGTAATTGTTTTGGATTCCAACATAGATAAATATTTTAAAAAACACATTTTCTCATTTATCTTCCATGAATAGACAGCAATCAGTTACAATTTTATTATATCTTTAAACATATATGATAGTCTTTGAATCTTTAATCATATCAGACTATTATTAACCGTTACAGCTTCAGAGCCATAAATAAGATACGTAACCCAACATGCCAATATTGTCAGAAAATGTGAATTAATTTTAGCCTACCCTCGAGGTAGTGCCCTGGAAATGAGAGTGGTTGAGTTATCTCACATTGTGTAATTCATTTTACAAGCTCATTGTTGGGTGATGATAAAGGACCCCGGACCCTTGAGCTTTTGACCTTAATAGGATAACTCACCTGCTATAGATAAGATTATGGAATGTTGGGTTAAATGTAATATCCATTTTTTTTTAGAAGCGGTAATTTTATAATAGTAATCGCGAAGGAATAAGCTATTTCTCCGCCTTGGCAAAACAAGGTGCAGTGGTTTGGATTAAAGTAAGAAGTGGATCATTTAGGTGCACGATAGGTTAACTCTAGGTTCCATCAATCTACCCTGCTATATATAGGCGAAAGGGTGAAATGGAAAAAAAAACATGTGAAAAGTAGAATTGCTTCAGTATAGTAGGCTATACGTTGAGTGCCTATATAACAAACACTGCTCAAAACAAAACTCTAAGGTCCCCACGCTTTGTCCAACTTCCGAGACGTGTTGAGCAGCGGAACTCAACGACGCATTTTATCTTGTTACCAGATGGGATAAATGAAAATAATTAATTCCAGAACACGACATCTCATATATACATAAACACTATGTAATATAACTTAAATATTTCTCTACGAGATTCAAATCTGCTAACTTCATTTGCGTACAAGTTAGTATTTAATAATAACATAATTCTATATGCACAAATAAAAATAATTTATGAAATAAGTTTCGACATTATTTAAATAATCATATTATACTGTCTTACGGCCCCCACGCGGCTTCGCCCGCTCCTTTTTTTATTCAATCGGTATTATTTAAGTATTTTTAAAATTGTTTGGTTATTTTTGTATAGTTCATACATACACTTAATAAATTGTAATTTTAACCTTTAGGGATTTTATTTTGCTTGCAAAAATTTTCGTATTTAATATAAAAAAGTTTAATTATTTTTCATAAAGTATAAAATTATGAGCTGGGTTAAGCTACAAACTTGGATTTTAGGATTAGCGGAGGGGATCTGTGAGTGAATATCGTCAAAAGCCGATTACATGTGCTTTATGAGTCGATCAATTATTTCGTTACAGTATGGGACCTGTATACTATGGGACTCGGACATAATCCTCGAACTTCGAATCAAAAGAAAAAAATCGAAATTGTTAAAACGACGGTAATTTTAGTTCTCCTTTATGAACGCAGCGACCTTGGTATAAGGCATAAACTTATGTTCTATTTTGTAGCCGGAGTATAAAAGATTGCCTGTGTCGGTGAGTCGGACCATCTTCCTTTCCATTAAAAATACCTGAATCCACCACCATCCTGAGACTGTGCCATCTTAAGATGGTGGTGGATTGGCACATCATTTGCCTTGTCTAAAGCGCCTAATTGTGCCTCAGAATTCAACGGGAGGCCTGAGTTTTCAAACTCAAAGAGGGACTCTCACTGGTGCTAAACTCGGTAGTAACTTTTAGCACCATTAAGACCAGGTTTAAATACTTGCGCATAAGTGTTGCCAGCACTGATGACGTGAATCCTCCACACGCACTTTCGCCTTCTTTGATACCACCAGTACCAGAGTGATCCAATTCTACTCGTTCTCTTCTCTCCTTTTTACTCAATGTTCTTTTTTAGCTCTGCTGTTCTTCTGCCATTTTTTCATGCGAGCTGCAAAAAAGGGGCGCCGTAAAAATCTCATTTAGGGTGCAGCTAGTGATAAAATCGGTATTGAAAATTAAAAATTTATAAGGATTTCATTTTTATCTTTGAGGTATGGAACCCTAAAAATAACTTCGCACAGTCTATATATCTACTTACATTTCTGTACAAACTTTCAAGATAGTCCAATATTGAAAACAAATATTTAAATTTGCTTTTATAAAAGTAATCATGGCACAAACAAATCAAATTAATTTCAACTAGAGCTCAAATAAATATTTATTAATAAAAAAATATGTAATATACATAAATATTGGAAAATCGAACTATCAAATTCTGATAGAAGTTTATTTAGCTTTGATCAAAGTTTTATAGATTTAATTCAAAATTGAGTTGTTTTTAAGCAAAATTAAATAGAAGAGTTAATCTAGAAGATTTTATATTGAAAATTGATTTAGTATTGCCAGAAGAACATATTGATATTTGCGTAAAACAACTTAAACTGAAAGTTTCATTAGCACCGGCATCAGGTAAGATATAAAAAGGTAATCTAACCTTTAATAAATTTCCTTATATTTCTATACAAAATTATGTTTTTTTTTAGATTATATTTCATCATACAATTATATTTCAATAACATAGATATTGTTACTATCGAGACACGGTGTGATAATGTTTAAATGTATTGTGGGATTCGGTATCCTCTTGGGGAATATTTAGTTTGTCTTTTTCTCCTGATCTCCACTTTCTGCTGAATTCCTTGACATTGCGTGTTATGTAGCGGAGCTCAACGCCGCGCTTTGTCTCATTACCAGAGGGATATGAGTGGAAATAAAACTCACGACCTTCGCGTTTATAGATGCACACTTGTGTCCCTGAACCACGAAATCTTCATCTTCTGCCACTTACCCTGTCATTTTGACCCTGAAAGGAAAGAACTAAGTGTTTGATACTAGATTAAAGAATGGAACTGAAAAGAAACTTATATTAATAGTAGTCGTTGTATCGAATACTAATCTATATATATAAAAGGACTTGTGCTGACTGACTGAGGTAAGACGCACGCAGAGCCGTAACCGCTGATGGTAGAAACGTGAAACTTGGGCAGATGTTTATTTTCATATTCTGGACATCCACTAAGAAGGGAATTTGAAAAATTTTAACCCTAAAGGGATGAAATAGGGGTTGAAAGTTTGTATGGAAAACATTTTTAATCTGTACCAATTTTTATAAAATTTGAAATTCAGACTCTTA
>JAATLQ010037656.1:33922-49062 GCA_013421005.1 Heliconius erato x Heliconius himera | reverse complement strand
CCTCTAGTCTATATATATAAAAGGACTTGTGCTGACTGACTGAGGTAAGACGCACGCAGAGCCGTAACCGCTGATGGTAGAAACGTGAAATTTGAGCAAATATTTATTTTCATATTCTGGACATCCACTAAGAAGGGAATTTGAAAAATTTTAACCCTAAAGGGGTGAAATAGGGATTGAAAGTTTGTATGGACAAAAATTTTAATCTGTACCGATTTTTATAAAATTTGAAATTCAGACTCTTAAAAGTATTTCATTGAACACGTGTTTCATGGTTTTATAGAATTCTCCCCCTAAAGGTTCAAATAAGGGGTTGAAAATTTATATGGAAAAATCTTTAAATTGCCACCGATTTTTATAAAAATTTAAATTCAGACTGTTAAAAATATTTTATTGAACACGTGTTTCGTGGTTTTTTTTAGAATTCACTCCTAATAAGCGGGCGAAGCCGCGCGCGCCCTCTAGTATAATAATATATTTTTAAAAACTTCTCGAAACAATAAGAAATAAGCATATTTATATATTTTCTATGAAGTCAAGAGTTTTGCTTCCCAACATAGCGTCCCACAGTATAAGTTTCGACCGGGTGTATAAACCGACGTCTGTTTAACTCGCCGCTGTGTCATTGAGTACTCGACGTAGCTGAGAATTCTTCTTTAACTATAATAACTTTTAAATGTTCTGAAAATATGTCGCAAAATAATTTTAATAAATAAATTAAAAGTATTTTTAAGTATTTTTTCGTATTTTATTTGCAATTTTATAAGAAATTATTTGTCGTATTGGGACTGTTATGGAATCAGTCAGTTTAGACTCTATGATATAAGACCTATTTACTTCTAGGTCGTCGTGGCGCAACGTTACAACGTACTTACTAAAATGCTATGTTTCGGTTTCCACTCCGAGGAATGAATTATTAAAACCAAACTACGTTAACAAGACATTAACTCGGTGGAAATTAAAATGTCTCGAAAATTGTGGAACGGAATGTCTTAACATTGAATTTCCTCTCAATAACCTGCTTAATGTGAGATACTACGTGAAGCTAAAGAAAATATAAGCTTATAATATTTTGATATGATATTGGTGTGTGTTTTACCTTACTAACAAAAATATTAACTCCACTTGCCCATCCAGCCATCCAATGCAAATGGTATACAACAACATCTTTATTTATTTATCCAGATCCACCTCTGGGCATATCATTAAATAAGTTTTACAATAACAGTTTTCTTAATTCTCATACATATATTACTTATAACTGAATGCAATAAATTGCGCATGCAACGTAACTTTTTTTAAGTTGATAGAGAGTACCTAGTGTTAAGGCACTCTGTTCTCATGAAGATATTTCCGTTCACCACTTTCCGCCAAATTCTGGAGGCATTGCGAGTTGAGTGGCCGAACTGAATGTCGCCCTTTCTAACTTCGTAGCTTTTCGTTACAAGAACGAGGAAAATATTAAATATTTCATTTTCTCGAATGGGAGTCGAACCCACAACCTGTCTCTCTTAAAGGCGTACTGTAGTGCCTCTGCTGTACCACAACTGGCCCTATTTCTCTTCTCATTTCTATACCTAAAATAAGCAAAACACAAACATATTTTTTTACATGAATTGAAAGACAACTAATCAGATATTTGTCTGTTTGTCGGTTGGTCTGATTGTGTGTTTATCTGTACTTTTGTGCATTCTAATCTCAGAAACGGCTCAACCGAGTTAAATGCACTGTATTATAGCAACCTGTTTTTAACATTTACTATTAATTTTATTGCTATCATTGCATAAATAAAAAAAACATAACTTTCAAGCCGATGAAGCCGCTAGCTATTAAATAAAAATATAACATCTGGCAACTAAATCCAGTACAGCTATAAATCTGAATCCTTTCACCAAATCAAATACATATAAACACACCTAGAGTTAAGGGTGAGCCGGGTTGAAGCTCTCGTTACGTCGAGTGAGCTAAATCGCTACGTCAGTTTGGTCCAATTTGCGAGGCTTGTTATACTTGACCCGCTAAGCAACCATATTTTAGAGAAAAATTGAAAATCGTAAGCCTCTATTAGAGGTGAGATTGATATTGAAATATATTTCTTGTTAAATAATTTTTTTATGTCAATTTGTTTTCTGTTCAGACTGGTATACTTTTATATCAATATAGAGTTATCTTTTATACAATATGATTAATACATAACCTTTTTTTATTAGTATTTAAATAATATTGCTGGATAGGCAAAGGGAACCTAGCGTTAAGACACTTCGTTACCTATGTTCTACCCTAGGTTCCAAGGTTCCTTCTGTCTACCTTGTTACCCACTTAACAAGCAGGATACACTGGGATATTTTTGTTTTTTAAACTTCACGAAGTTAAATAAATTAAGTAACATTTTAATCCATAACTATAGTTTAAATAGATAGATAAACAACTATAAACTCTTCGGCAATGACATCAAATACGCTTTTAAGAAATTATATAATGCAAAGTACAGATAGAGCCACAAGCCAAAACTAGTTTTCATATATCCGAAGTATCTAAGCGAGGCTGTTATGTTAAATTCTGTTCGAATAAAAGTTGGTCATGTCAATAAAATGGAATACCAACGTCCGCTTACCAAGTCAGTTGCAGGAAAATATTTTCACTTGCAAAAGTATTACGTCAGATATCTACGAGGAGCACACGAGGAATAGGAGTATATGCAGTATATGAATTTTGTTAGCTGTCCTGGTGTAGGAGCAGCGTCTGATTGTCAAATGGATGGTAGTGGGTTCGATCAGAATGGTGTCATCAATGCATTTACTTATACTAATATTATGAAGCTGAAGAGATGAGCGTCTAGGATTCGGCGATAAATGGGGATGAGAAATATCTTAATGGGAACGGAGTAACTTAACAGTAAGTTCCTAGGTTCCTTCTGCCTACCCAGCTATGAGCGATATACGGCGTAAAGGTAAAAGAAAATACAAAATAATATAAATAAAGTCTTTGTATTTATATCAATCGCATCACGTAAATTATTTTTTGTAACCCACTGTATCTGTGGTAGGAGCTAAGTCGAGCACATGCCAGTCTTAGTTATTTTCATTTGACAATGCGAGCGAAGCCGAGGGTAACTAGGCAAGTCTTTTGCATTTAAAAAAACAACAAAAATTTTAACTAAATTATAATTTATCTAAATTATAGTGCGTCGTGACTGTGAAGCGATGGTTGTGAGTTTGATCCCCATTCGGGGAAATTAATTATTATTAATTATTATTGTCATTTCTTCGTTCTGGCAAAAGCCCAGCGTTGAATTTCACCACTCAATACGCAATGCCTCGAAAAATTCGGCGGAAAGTGGGTAACGAAGTGTCTTAACACTAGGTTCCCTCTGCCTATTCTTCTATGCGATACGCTGCTGCTATATGCGGCGATATTTTTTTAATATTTTATCAAAATAATTAAAATTGCATCCTTGAAAAACTTTGATTTAGATATCAGCAATCTATATATGTAACGATTGGTCAACAATACACCAGCACACTACACGTTTAAAATCGTAACAAAGCATAATTTCAAAACAAAACGTCAAACGCATTTGAATAACTTGTCAACAGTGGCGTTCAATTGAAGCCGAAATTTTACTAACAAAAACAAAAATTGACAAACAAAATATAATTTAGACCAATAATTTTTCGAAAACATATAAGACCTGTCAATTATTTAACTATGTATTAAGTCTATGTATACAATATATAGGGGAAAGTGTACCACTAGGGGCTATATTGTACCACTTAACTACTATCCAAGTTTTCGAGAAAACTCTTAGTGTTATTCTTATGTTTTTTTTACAATATTTAGTTGACTTAATTGAAATCATTATTATGCAATAGTTATTTATAATAAATGAGTAATATCTTTATAATCGATTTTTTTCTTTAAAGTAGATATCGGTAAGATTACGACCCGTTATAGTTAATCGTTTTTAAATCGTACTTCGAGATTTTCCATACAAAGTGTAGAAAAAAAAAAGTTTTTTGGTCTACATATTTATTTAGTTAGAGATTAACAAAAAGGTACAGTGTCTTATATCTCCTCTTTCTTATCAATTAATCACAGCACTCGGATTAAGGATTATTGAAGTGAAAACTACATATAAAATTTCTTACAAAATAAGCTCTTGGTACGATTTAATAACTGGTTTATTTAATTAATACCATTTAGTTTTTTAATATATATGAGAACTCTTTAATTCAAAATAAGCAGGCAGTGGTACCCCATAAACTCTTGATCACTTATTTAAACCAAAAACTTTTTTCTTTAAAGCCGTTTAAGCGTCTTTAAAGTCTTCCTCTTTCTCCTTTCCTTAATCATAATATTTTCTTTTCCCTCATCTGCAATAAAATAAAAAAAAAATTATAGAGGCCAGTCGTGGCGCAGTCATATAATGTGACTGTAATCGTGACTGGTACGAACCCAAAGTTCGATCCCCACTCGAGGAAATGGATACTTTCAATTCTTCGCACAAAGCACGGCGTTGAGTTCCGCCACGTAATACAATGAAGAATTCGCTAGAATTCAGCGGAAAATAGGGAACGAAGTATCTTAACACTATGTTCCCTCTGCCTACTCTGCAGTGTGCGAGATACGACGTGGCAATGGTGTCACTTGGGAAGTACGTTCCTTTAATCAGATACACAACCTCTTCCCTTTTGGAAAAGAAATTGGTTAAATATAACGATCATAAACTTAAATAGTAAGTTTACTTTATAAGTATGTTACTAGTAAATTTTTAATTAAAAAAAACGACTAACAATATTATTGCCTCATCTTGTTAAAGTACTCTAGAATATAAGCTGAGAACCACCACAAACAAGTTTTTCGATTAAAAAAAACCACATTCAAATCGGTTCATTAATTCAGGTGCAACGGTGACACAGAGAGACACACAGGCAACTAAACAGGTGAAACTTATAACATCCCTCCTTTTGTGTCGGGAGTTAAAAAACACCTATAATTATTTCAGGTTAACCCTCATCCTGGCTAGCACGTGAAGTCCAGGCTAAAAAACGTTGCATTGTCATCAAATACGGAAAAACGTTAGGCAGAAGGAACCTAGTGTTAAGGCATACATATACCGTTCCCCACTTTCCGACTATTGTTACAAAGCAGTCATGGCGCTGCTGACTGTAAATGCGACGGTTCGATCGGTTCGGGTTCGATCCCCACTCAATGCAATAATTATATTAAATCTATTTTCATTTCCTCCATCTGGTAGACGAGACGCAGTATTGACTTCCGCCACTCAACACCAAGTCCAAATTCGGGGGAGGGCAGAGAACAGATTATCGTAACAAATTTCCTCTGCCTGTCCAGGGAAAGCATGAACCTATTTTTATATCACAAGAAATACCAGGATACCAAATCTAATATGTGAACAAGACATAAGTATGAAACATGCTACACATTTAAATAATATCTAATATGTTCTAAAACCGGAAAATTGTAGCATTAATTCCCTTAATTTTAGCAGAATGTTGCGGTCACGTTGACATATCGTGTGTCGCCATTTTGCGGTTGCTAACCGGACGTTATTCGTATATGAACAAACTTTCGACTTCCTGTAGCAGTTCTTCGAGATTGTGGAAAAAAATGCGATTCTTATATTAATACTAGAGGGCGCGCGCGGCTTCGCCCGCTTATTAGGAGTGAATTCTAAGAAAACCGGTAGCAATTTAAAGATTTTTCCATATAAACTTTCAACCCCTTATTTGAACCCTTAGGGGGTGAATTCTTAAAAACCATGAAACACGTATTCAATAAAATATTTTTAAGAGTCTGAATTTCAAATTTTATAAAAATCGGTACAGATTAATTTTTTTTTCCATACAAACTTTCAACCCCTATTTCATCCCTTAAGGGTTAAAATTTTTCAAATTCCCTTCTTAGTGGATGTCCAGAAAATGAAAAAAAACATCTGCCCAAATTTCACGTTTCTACCCTCAGCGGTTACGGCTCTGCGTGCGTCTTACCTCAGTCAGTCAGCACAAGTCCTTTTTTATATATAGATTAAATAAAAAAAATGTTATATAAATCATTTTGTTTTATTTTATTCGTGGATTTATCTGTTAATATGATAATATATACGACGTACTTGGTGTATATATATGATAGTTATCAATAACTATATTAGTCAAGGCGATTCTTAATTGTAATTTTTCTTTTCTTAGAAGTTCTATTAATAATAAATTAATATTTTTTTCGCTTATTTAATATATTAAATAGCAATTTTCAATGTTCACAAGGCCAATCGTGGCGCAGATGCAAAAGGGTGAGAATGAAAACGCGACAGGTTTTTTCCTTTTGAGGAAATCAAATATTTAATAGATACATTCATTTCCCCGTTCTAAAAACGCGACATAACACAACGTTAGGTTCCACCATTCAACATGCCATGTCTCCAGAATGCGGCGGAATGAGGAGGACAGAAGTATCTTATTGGAAATGGAGAGCCTTGACACTAGGTTCCCAGGTTCCCTCTATCCTCCCCTAGTAAATACAGAATACAGTGTAAAGCTAAAAAAATGTTCACTTTAAAGATATTGTAAAAATTTTTGAATAACAAAACGCTAGTCTACTATCCCCTGACAAGTAGTCGTGGAGTTTAAGAGAATATCAGTTTTAGAGGCAAGCTGTGGGCAGATTGCTAGGAATTTAACAGGAATTCAAATACACTCTGGCTAAAGGACATAAGGTGATCCTGTTATACTTAACAGCCACTTACCATGTTATAACTATGTAAGTTGAAGATTAAGGTAGTTCTAAGTAAGTGTTTCATTGTTCGCTAGGGTTTGCTTACAAAGTATGACTGTAAATACGACAGGTTTTGGATTCGATTTCCGTTTCGATAAAATATTTTATATTTTCATTTGTTCGCTCTGGTGTCAAGGCAAAGCACGGCGTTGAGTTACGCCTCCAGAATTCGGCAAAAATGAGGAACAGTGTCTTAACAGTAGGTTCCCTCTACCTTGCTGTGTCCGGGGTACATTGTGAGAGATGTTATCTTCAAATATCAACAATGGTCGTATTTTTTTATTTAAACAATCAAAAATTCTTTGACGATAATGTCGTAAAAAAAACATTAGAATTCATTATAGTTGTCAATCAATTGTGCTTATTAAATCAGTAATCATGTATTTTAAGCGAACGAAGCCGTGGGCGAGCCGCTAGTATTATCTATAAATACGCCAAAAAATAAATGTTTGTTGTATGAACCACCTTAAACATTTATTTTATTCTGTTTTTGTAGCTATTTTTTAAAGCAGCAACAAAAATACATTATCTGTAAAAAAATACAATTAGTTTTTTATCAAGGTTCGTGAGCGGTGAGACACCGCCTGGTGATAGACGGACAGAAAGAGTCTCAGTTATGGGATACCTTTTTACCCAATGAGTAAGGAAACCTAAAAAAATATTCCAAGACCAGAGAAGAATATTAAAAAGTATAATTTTCTAAGTAATATCAAATAAAAAATCATTTCTCCAATAATTTGCTGTAATAATATAATTATCAAGAATTTTCTTAATTGCCTTAGGACTAAAACTAAGACTAAGATCTAAAATTTAAGGTTACATACCTAATAATTATTTATGAAGGGCTAATGGAAAGCTCAGAATCCTATTAAGAGGTCAGCTATTTTGTGACCCAAACCTAACAAGTTTACCTAATTTAAAATTTATATAACTTACGAGAAACTAACTTGTTGTTGCTAATTTTTATTTTCTTGTTACAATTATTCTTTTTATGTAGGTTTCTCACGATCAGTTTTAAAAATATTCGTTAGAAATTACTGAGCAATATACTGTTCTTGCCGTGTGTTCCCTTAGAATAGGATTACCCTTCAGTACCTGAAGGCGACTACGTGTGGGAGAGTCACGTCGCCAGCAATGGCAACACGCATGGGCAGATTCGACCGGCTTATTACCACATTCGGAATTTAAAACCGGCGTTAAGTAGTGGCTTTATGCTATTGCTTATCGCATTATGTAATGCCGGACACTGGCGCCCAAACCCCACCCCTCCCTGGAATATGATAGCGGAACTAAGAGATATACTACCCCAGTAGTGTACCAGCACATCCGGTGCATTGATTGATTGATCGCTATGTTCATAAGACTTAAGTTTTCGTCATCCCGCCAATTTTGAAGATCGGGACCTGTCAACTATCTGGCTTCGCGTTGAAGATACTTTTTTTGTTGAGACATCATCACTTTATGTAAAGAAATTATTGTTATTAATCATTCTACCCGCGGCAGTGTTTCCAGGTCGATATGACATGGGTACCTTCAAAAAGCGCGTCTATTTCCGCCTTAAAGTCCGGCAACGCACCTGCGCTCGTTTGCCTTGTCCATAAAAAAAATTACAACTGCCAAGATTCATTAAAATAAAATTGCAAGTACGCGTAGTTTAAATTCTGATTCTTAGATTTTTTTAGTTTAATATAGCTCGACCTAACAAGAACATGTCAAAAAATAAGCAATCAAACGTCTGCCCTTTAAAAACAGTCACTGACCTCTGCACATTAATCTCACATTAAACTACATTGGGCGTTGCTTAACTCACGCTGAGCTATTTTAAGTATAAAAGCCAGTACACAAAAAATTGTAGCAGTAAAAAGGAGATAATCTTAGTACATTTTAAAAGTAAATACATATTTTTAGGTCCATTTAGGTAGATTTTAAGTTAGTCTACGAGGGGATTATACTAATGAGTCACATACCTTCACTTAGATAACAGTCGTTTAGCTTAATAACCTAGCTTTGTTGTAAACCTAAAGAGAATTGTAGAACAAAAAATAAAGGCTTATCTCTTTTATGTCTTATTTTTTAGGGTTCCGTACCTAAAAAATACAAAAAAGGATTCATATAGGATCACTTTATTGTCCGTTGGTAGGTTTATCAAGATCATCTATATATATAAAATTATCTTCAGATGGTGCGAGGTCTTAAATTGAAACTAATAGCGAATATGCAGATCCCTTCAAGCACAGAAAAATTTAGTTTCTAAGTCAACGTAATCTAAAGTTTGAAATATGAAATATATTACAAATAAAAATGATTACAAATTTATAATTCTAATCTATTTAACACAAAATGAATGCATTCTCCAGTAAACTTAAATTTGTCAACTTTTATAAATTATACTTCCCATTGAGCTACAATCCAATTCAGAAATTTTTACTGAACGATTAGCACTTAGTTAGCTATTTTTAAATATATTTTTATTTCAAACGTAAATAATTAACTATAATAGACGTTAAAAAAAACTCCTGCCTATACAGTTATGCGGGAAAAAGCGTGAAACCATGCGTGAAACAAAATACCTAAATTAATAACGTTCCTATATTAAACAATATCAAAGTACAATGAAAACAACAAGTCCTTGTGTATGAAGTTTTATCCTCTATACTAGTACCACTGGGAAATCTTATAGATAAATTATTCCACCCTCTCGCAGATGCCGTGTCAAATAGAATACTAAATTACATATAGTTTTCAGGTGCGAATATAAAAATCACGGTATTGTATCTTGTGAAAATGTTAAAAAAAACATAAGGATTAAGATTGTCACCTTTTTTGAAAAGTGATGAAAGTAAAATTTGAAATGTGATGTTTTTTGGGATTTGTGAATTTTATTAAAGTTACAACTTCGAGGTTTCGTGGCACAGTGTTTGGGAATAAACGCGACTGTTGTGGGTTCGATTCTCATTCGGGGCAATTAATCATTTCAATTTCAACGGTTTGGTCACCAAGATAAAGTGCCGCGTTAAGCTCCGTCACTTAACGTACAATATCAATATTAACTTTAACAAAAGCTTCCCTCAGCTTACTCTGCTATAAATGTCACTTCAAGCAGAGTGTCTTGTCACTAGATTTTCTGCTGCTATACTGGATAAAGCATAAACGAAAATAACACATCTTATGTACTTTGCTCTTATTTTGATGTAATTTGGTATCCAACATTTTAAAACGTTTCATTGACGGTACTATAAAAATTGACAAGGTACTCTTTTTTCAAGACTTTGCGTCTTGAGAGGCGGAACTCTACGCCGCGTTTTGTCTTGTTACCAGATCGAGGAAATGGAAAAAGCTCATTCCCCTAAATCGGGTTCCAACTCACAATCGTCACACAGCACCCAGATTTTTCAAAACACGCAAAATCAAATATAGAATTTAAAATTGAAAAGAATTATTTGAATCGAATCATCATATCAGCACTACGAAGTAAAACATACCTACCTTATGTTTCCTACGTTTCGAAGCTTCATTCTATTTCAAACAAAATGGAATTCTAAAAGCATGGAAATCAAATATTGTGGAATCAGTCTGGTTTATATTTTAGTATTGAAACTTCATAAAAACCTTTTTATATTTTTATGTACTATAGTTTCGATAGTAGGAAACGGATGTTTTATGGGGTATGGGGTAAGATGTGTCTTAGTTCAAGGTTCCCAGGTTCCCTTTGCCTAACCTGCTATGTGCGGGATACAGCGTGAAGCTAAAAAAATCTAAAATATAGTTTCTAATATATTGCCATCATGGCGCAGTGGAACAGGGTATTAGTGTAAACATAGTAGTTGTGACTTCAATTTTTATTTGAGGAAATATACTATTTATATTTTCCCCGATCTGGCCCGACAAAGTGTGGCGTTGACTACCACCACTGAACACGCAATAAATTCAAAGGAAAACAGAGAACTCTTAACACTAGGTTCTCTCTCCCTACGCTGCTAAGCTGGGGAAAACGAGAAGCTACTTTTCAAGCATCTTTCTTACTAACATCACCAACTTTTTTGTGTGTTGTGTTATTCTTTATAATATTCTCTTTTTTTGTTTGAATACTTTCTGTATTATTTTCTGGTCTAACCTCGGTTTTATAATATCCCTATTTCATTAACATAAACATGAATTGAATTTCTGAAATCAAATCAGCTTCACGCTGTATCCCGCACACAGCAGGGTAGGCAGAACGAACCTAATGTTAAGACACTCCGTTCTCCACTTTCTCCAGAATAATTGAATTTATTAAACTATGTTGTTAATGCTCTATCAACGAGGCCGTCGTGGCCCAGGGGCACAAAAGTATGACTGCAACGTGACGGTTGTGGGTTCGATCCCTCGGGGAAATGAAATATTTATTTAAATTTATATTTCCATTTCTTTGCTTTGGTGTCATGGCAAAGGGCGGCGTGGAGTTCCGCCACTCAACACACAACGCCTCCAAAATTCGGCGGAAAGTGGGGCACGGAGTATCTTAACACTAGGTACGTTCTGCCTACTCTGCTGTGTGCGGGATACAGCGTGAAGCTGATTTTTTATATAATAATATCAACGTGATTAAAATAAAATGTAAGCCATTGCTACTTATGAAGTTACAAAACAATGAATATCTAAATTTTAAGCTTTCAAGCATTTTTAGCGTCCGCTGCAAATATATTCGCTCATAAAAACGAGAAAACGTTGCGTAGCGTAACAGATTATGCTTCAAAAAGTACAAGCGCATGCGTGCAAAAACATACACCTATTTTTTTTTGTATATAGGGTTTTTAGAAAGTTGGGCGCCATATACCCTATTTATTTATATATCTTTGTTATTTTCTTATGTATATTTTTGTACAATAAAGAATATTTTAACCTCTAATTGCTTCTAAGCTACGACGTGCCTATTTATATAAGCCGCATAGTAGCGCAGAAGCACAAGCGTGTGACTATATACGCGACGGTTGTGGATTCGATTCGTAAACGAAATAATATTTTCAGTGGATTGATTTTCACTACTCAACACGCAATCCCTATAGAACTCGGCGGAAATTGGGCAACGAAAAAGTCTCACTCAATGGGAACGGAGTGTTTTAACACTAGCATACTTGGTTCGCTCTACTTACTCTCCAGTGTAAGCTAAAAAAAAACTAAAAAAACTACCTTAAAACTAAAAAAAGACTAAAAGAACTACCTTAAAACTAAAAAAAGACTAAAAGAACTACCTTAAAACTAAAAAAGACTAAAAGAGCTACCTTAAAACTAAAAACCCAATCTGAAAATACTATACCATTTTCAATGTTCTATGTGATATACCCGATAAAGTCGCGTAAGCACCAACAATACTCTGCTGCTCGTGGATCCGGGTGGATTATTGGAAGCGCATCGGACACGCTGTGACAGTAACGTGGAAACAAACTGGCACCCCGGCTATTAGATACAAGCCATAGTTTCGTGCTTTTAATATTTTATCTATATATATAAAGGATATTTTTATTTTTCGGCCAGTCGTGGCGCAGGGGTACAGAGTTTTACTGTAAAATCGACTGGTTGTGATTCGATCCCCACTCGAGGAGATAAAATAATTCCTTACATTATTTATATTTTCATTTGTATTTAGTGTCGAGGCAAAGTGCGGCGTTGAGTTTCGCCACTCAACAAGCTATGCCCCCAGAACTCGGCGGAAAGTGGGGAACAGTTTGTCTTAACACCTCCCTCTGCCTACCCTGCTGTGTGCTGGATACAGCGTGAAGCTGATTTTGTTTTTATTTTTTTAGGTACATCCTCCATATAAAAGAGTAGGCAGAGAGAATCTGGGAACCTAATGTTCCACCACTCCGTTCCATTTAGACACTTCTGTTTCCCCACTTTCCACCGAATTCTGGAGGAATTGACGGTTTATGCCATATCGCTTATTTGGTGCAACGTATTTACATTCCGTTATTGTATTTTCTTTAAAACAAATTAAATATCTCAATGTATGCGGAAAAACTATTTGAAAATTTTGATTACATGTTCTGAAATGTTTAAAAAAAGCAGAAATACGCTATTATTGTACTAAATATCTGATATAGAAGGATATGCAGAAAGAATGTGGAACTCAACGCTGTATAGTCTAGTTAAAATTAAAGGAAATTGAATTTTATAATAAAATAATATTTGTTGAATTTATTTTTAATGTCATACTCGTATATTAGATATGTATATGTAAAATATAATTCTAGATTAAATTACCTAGTGTTAAGACACTCCATTCCCCACTTTCCGCCGAATTCTGGAGACATTGCGTGCTGAGTGGCGGAACTCAACTCTTCATGATTCTAGATGATCAAATAAAATTATAAACAGAAGTATCTGTTGTGACTATAGTTTATCCTAAACTATTATAATAATATTACTTCTTCTCGATATCTGTTAACAAATTAACAAAAATTATAAACAAACTAGACTTCAAGGAACTCACAACAGTAAGTACAAAGTAAAAGAACCAAAAATTCAACTATAATAAAGATACGATAAAGCTAATTTTGAAGTTCACAAAAGACAGGGCAAGTTTGTTAGCAGGGTGCAGTTCTGAAACTTCACCCGTTCTCTTAAACGACATCTTTCACGTCGAAATTTGATGAGACATAATAATGCAGATGCTTGAACAACGAAATTATAAAGTTTGAGCTTTTACTCTGAGTACTTCAGCTTCACGCTGTATTCCGCACACAGCAGGATAGGCAGAGAGAACCTAGTGTTAAGACACTCCGTTCCCCACTTTTCTCCGTATTATGGAGGCATTGAGTGCTGAGTGGCGGAACTCAACGCCGCGCTTTGCCTCGACGCCAGAGCGAAGCAATGGAAATATAAATATTAAATTAATATTTCATACTACTACTACTTAATATTTTACTCTAAGTACTTACACACATAAGGTGTAGATCTTCACGCTTTTTCAAGCATAGCAGGGTAAACAAGGAGAATCCAGTGACAAGACACCCCGATCTCCCCTCTCAGTACAAATTCGGGGCACGCTTAGCAAAACATCGTGTTCGGCTTCACGCTGTACCCCGCATATAGTGAGGGTAGAGGCAACCGAGTGTTAAGATACTCTAATCCTCAATTTACGGCCAATTTCGAGACATTATGTGTTGAGTAGCTGAACTCAATCCCAGGCTTTGTCTTGCCAGAGCAGGAAAATAAGAATAGTCCATTCTCCCGCATGAGGACCAAATCTACAAGCATGTGGGAATTGAACTCACAACCTGTCCCGCATTGAACCGCACACTTGCACCACAACAACTAGAAAATACGATTTTACTTACTGAAAAACGACATTTTCATAATCTGAAATTATATACTACTACGTATTCTAAAGTTTTTTTTTTTCATGAAACGTAAAAGTTGCTAGTCCAATTGAAAAGGTGGCTCAGCTAGGTCTAATTATATTGAAACTTTGTCCGACTTTTTCCAGTTCTTCGCGGCTTTTGAATACAAAACAGTAGTCCGGAGCCCGCGGTGAACATTACTTGGTTTTTCACCTATTAAAGTCGTTTAGCTTCTGTGTATTTTATACATTTTTTTTTAAATAAAGAGGTAAATATTCATGAAATTTGTAGAATTTTAAGGGAATAAAGACTAAAAACGCTACGTTTGTGGATTCGATTTCCCTTAGGGGAATGAGTTATTTTTATTTTATCGCTCTGGCAATAAGAGAAAGCGCGGTTTTGAGTTCCTCCACTTAGCACACAATGTCGCGAAAATAGTTCGAAAAGTAGGATATGCATGCGTGAACTTAATAATAGGAAAAGGTAAAAAAAATATCTTACAATTCATATTGTGTGTCTTAGCACTAAAAAAATTTTAATTTAATTTTTATTTGATCTTAACTTGTTGTCAGCTTTCCGAAGAAATAATTAAATCATCGATTATGTTAATTTATTTCTTTATCTACGTCTAAAAGCCTCACGCTTTATCAGATAGCTTTACGCCGCTTCACCAAAGTGTACCTAGAGACATTGAATGCTGCGTGGCGGAACTTAACACCGCGCTATGACTTATTAGAGAAACGAAAACAATTTAAACATCATCAACAAATAGCGCGGTGAGCAATGAGAGTAATAATAATAATAATAATAATAATACTTTATTGCACAAATGGTAATAAAACATACAGTTCATAACAGTAATTAAAATATACACAAATGTGCAATGGCGGCCTTATCACTAAAAGCAATTTCTTACAGGCAACCATAAAATATCAAAGGATTTACTTCAAGCAAGAATACAGGAAGGTGCAAAAAGCATTGTTTTATAAATAAAATATAAAATAGTAAATACAAAACACAATAATTTTA
>JAATLQ010037656.1:5563-33822 GCA_013421005.1 Heliconius erato x Heliconius himera | reverse complement strand
AACTCTTTAAGACGACGCTTAAATATTCCAATCGATTGTGATCGTCTTACTTCAATTGGCAGCCCATTCCATAGCTTCACTGTCTTAACAGTGAAAGAATCACTGCGAGAGTAAGTCTGCACCAGAGTATCTAGATTAGAAAAACTAATAATTTTACTTAAAGTAAATCTTATAAGTATAAGTGTTACTTATATAATAATTCTTTTAGCTACAAGCTGTGTTTCTCATATAGCATGGTATGCAGAACCTAGTATTCACATACCGTTCCCTACTTCTCGCCGACATATTGTATTAAGAGGAGGAACTCGACGCTGCTCTTTGCCTTGGTACCAGAGCGAAGAAAATGAAAATATCACTAAATAATAATCCACTTCCACGACACGTATGCGAATTGAACCCCCACCAGTCACGTTTACAGTCACACACTTGTGCCCCTGCACCATGACAGCATAATACACGTAATATAATATTACATAATTGACACTGCAATAAGAAAAGTAATTTTCAATAATATCAACTCTTATAATTACACTACAGTACACTGTACCTGTAATACGTTATTAAAATGTCAATATTTCATACTCATTTTCGAATACAGAGACACTATGGTAGCGCTATTAACAGATCCCTGACTGTAAACTCGACGGTTGCAGATTCAATATTCTGTTTAGGATATTATTCTCGCTTATACCAGCTTATACAGGGTAGGTAAAGGGAACCTAGTTAAGGTCCGTTCCCCACTTTCTGCTTAGTTTTTGAAATAAATACGCCACGCTATGTACTTTTAATAAAACGTAGAAATGTAAATAATGCATTCCTCCAAGTTAAATCATGTCTTGTCACCTCCTGATTTTTATTTTTGAAAATAAAAGCAATACGTAGCGGAATGAAAAGAAAATATGAATACTTCCATTTTGTAAAATTTTGAAGTTAGAGAAACTAAGCAAAGCAAAATATTTACGCTTCATCCACAAGAGGTTGATGACAGTGAACGAGGCGAAAGAGGTATGCAGAGGGATACATCTTGAAGCTAAGTTACCTACATGAATATGGACCGCCATATGTCATATCAATGCAGCTTTCGTTGTAACGAAGTGTTTTAGTTATCGCCTTAAAAGCGTGCCTAGACCAACAAGTCTCAAGAGGCTATGACTTAACTGTTAGATTAAGAATTGATTACAGAAGCCAGTTTTATAAGAAAATTCCTCACTTTGTAGGCTTTGCCAGCGCGGTCGGACTGTTCAAATATTGACATAAAAAGATCTAAAATATATAAATAATTATTTACTATTCAAATAAATTACACCAAATCACAAGAACATCTTCAAAATGAGAAGAAAATTTAGTAGAATCTCGTAACTCCAGAATACGGGAGTACCTCAAAAAACACTGAAACTTATTGTATGGTTTAGATTTTTATTTCTCATAAGAATACAAAATTCACTTACATGAGACAATAACATATTACACTACAATAATAATTCGTTGGGTACATTACACTAAGTTAGTATATCTGTGTATTTCAGAAAAAATGACCCTGTGACGAATAAGAAATATTATTTTGGCATATCATAAAATTGCTAATATTGCATAAAATATTGAAATTAAAATTGTACCATAAATATAAAAAATATTCAAGGTTTCTTTCAACATATGGCGAAAAGTATTCCTTTACGTCACAGACTATGATCTATCAGAACTAACAAAAATAGGTATTAAAACCAAATCAACTTCTATTACCAAACAGATGTGTTTATATTCTTTCCCAAAATTATAAAAAAGTAGCTTAGATTTTATCACATTACGAAATAATTAGCGAAATAAATTATTGTTCGTCACTTCTTGGACAATTCACAGTAGAAAAGTATTAATTGCTGATTAAACGTATTACAAAATCAAAAAACATTCAACGTCAGCAATTCTTGGCAATAACAAAATATTAATAATTTCAAAATAAATACTATAAAATGCTAAATAGATATTAAAAAACTAAATTTTGTGCAATCCTGTATGTCGGACAGTGACTAATTTGAAACCTTCGTGATGAAAAGGAAAATTAAAGCAATATCCACACTGTCAGTTTGAAAGTAAAATAAAGCATTATTTTTTTACATCTTTTACCTTGTCCACTAACATCACCCTCTTCACATATGCTCTTCAGGGTGTCCTCCTGCTTTTTACGTAAAATTTTTCCAGTATCATCGATGCTGTGTTTTCGTAGGTCAACCGAGGTTTTCGCCTGCCTGTCTTACCAACTGCTGCTCTTCCTTTCTCAATTTTTTTGCCATTCTTTTATCACTCGTTTTCTCGACGTGCTCGGTTTGGGCACAGTAATATACTACTTTGTTTGATATGTGGATTCGGTCAACAAAACGGTTCGGCACGACAGGCATGTCGAACGAAAAGATCACATCTCTACAGCATTTACCTTTCTTTTATTCTTCTTCTGTAATATCCATGTTTCAGAACTGTATACATAGTCGATATCAGAACTGCAATGTGTGCAGCTATGCTGACGTTTCGCCATCACCAACGCAGCTAAGGTTTTATCTCTCATGTCACTGTTTATACGCCTTGGAGAAACCTGTCAAATACAGATAGAACAACCAACAAAGCAACCAATAAAGCAGCCTTGTTTAACTCTGACATACCAGATCGTGCACCCATACAGGCTGAGTGATCTCCTTAAAGAGACTTTATAGCTTGGAGCAAGAGGCCACTTACCTTGTACCGGGTTAATATCTCGCATAATTTTATTCTTACGATCCAGGAAAATGCATTATTAACTCCACAAAACCACAAAAAACTGTTTACGTTACAGATAACATTGGGTCTTTGTTAAATCTTTTCACTCCACACGTGGAGTGAAAAGATTGGATCCATATACTCTTTCAATTCTAAAGTTTAATTAGACGTCCCACTACAGCCTATCGGCTCTTTCTTGCATTCTCCTCCTTAATATTTTGGCAAGCTAATGATGCATGTTGACTGTGCCTTGCCATTTGTCTGGTATCCTCAATCTGATTTCCAGCATAAATTACACAGATATCATTACAAATCCAAGTCACGTAATATTTCGTAGGTAGGTAGATCGATGTAATGCACTCATTCCCGAAGGAATGCGATGAGTCAAATCCAACTAACTGCAGGCTCAATCACTATCACGGCTTTGCTTTCTAAAATTATGCAGAGCATATATATAAATAGCCGGCTCTTGCTGGTTATCTGCAGGATCTCCGATTAATTAATGAATATTTACCCATAAACCTTGACATTCCCTATGGCTGCGTGAATTAATTTTAAATTATACAAATGATACTTTTGATCTCTCCGTAACTTCCAAGTATCTACATGAGTAATAAATTAAAATATTAAAATATTCCTTGTGCACTAAGCTTTACAATTCCTACTAGTCACAATTTTGTTCCGGTAATATGTCACGTAACGCACAGGAAGTGACGTTTTCATCCCAAAAAACTTTTCAAGTTAAAAATAACTTGCATTTAATTAAATTACCTTGTTTTTAGCTGTAGTAATGTAATATAGGTTAGATTTTTGTTGAATTACTACTTGATAAATAAAAGAAAACGAATTAATTTGTGTTTAAAACATCGTCACTACTCGGAACACTTTTTCTGTACCCTGAACACACAGAAACTTCCGTCACAGTGTTTGTCGAAACTAACTTTAGTATAATAATGGCATTTTTACAAATACCATTTACTTTAATTGTATTAAATCTTATTTCCACATGATCCATATAATAAATTAGAAATAAAAGTGCTTAAAGTTGTGGGACAGTCTAATTTTGCTAGGGTCATTTTTTCTGAAATACACTCATATGCTTTATTGACAAATGAAATGTAAGGTAGATATTAGAAACATTTGTACGGAATAAGATCAACTAGAAGTGCCACTTCTGTTCTAAATAAACATTGAATGTTTTCATTTTCATCAAAACAGATTATTTCGGTACGACTTTTAGGCTTAAAGAAATTTGTCGACTGCCGTACATACATTTAGGAAATTTTGAACACACGTGCTCGGGAACCTAAATAGATCATCACATGCATACATATCTTCTGGCCAAGTTGATAACCTCCTTCGTAAAACGTCTAAAAAACATAATATTAGCTTCATATCCCGCACACCGAAAAGTAGGCCGAATGAATCTGGAAACCTAGTGCTAAGACACTCCGTTCTCCATTCTCCAAATAAATTAAAAATAATTTCCGAATAAATTAAAAATAATTATTGAATGATAATACAAAATAAATGACAACATTCAGGCACCAGAAAACGTTGAAAAGTCATCAGTTCATACAAACAAAGATTAAGAGATCATTTCCAGTAATTAACTGACAGTCGCTGGTGCCGAAAATTACGGTACGAACGTAACGCGACAGCGACAACGCCGTGTTGGTAAAGGAAAGGGGAAATAATTTAACATTTTAATAATGAATCTTTAACTTTTTATTGAGGCCAGTCGTGGCGCAGCGGCACGAGGTGTGACCGTAAAACCGACTGGTTGTGGGTTCGATCCCCACTCAAGGAGATAAAATATTTACTTAAAGGAGAATGAACCTTTGAGCCTACACGTAAAGAATTGAGATGTGATCTAAAAAATTACAATTTTTTTTTATTTTTAAAATAGCAAATAATAAATTACACTAGCAAATAATAAATGACATTCTGGAAGTGGAGAAAAATGAAAAAAAAATAAGATTTAGATCCTTGGGTGTGGGTTCGAAGCTTGTGTTTATATTATACAAGCGTCCTGCGTATTGAGGCCAGTGGTGGCGCAGGGGCGACTTTGCGACTGTAAATGTGATATGTTGTGGGTTCGATTCACAATTGAGAAAATATAGTACTTAACATGCTCGCTCTAGTAACGATGCAAAGCGCGACGTTGATTTCCGCTGCAATATCGCCGAAATGTCTTAATGGGAATGTGATGTGGCTCACAGGTTTTCCCTTGCCTACTCAGCTATGTGAAACAAGAAAAAATAAAGTGGCTGTGATATACAGACTATACTACAAATAGCTTCACGCTATTGTAATGATTTTATAAATTATAAGTTTTAATATTAGCAATAATTTATTATAAAAATGTAAATCAACCTCTTTCTTTAATAAAAAGATGTTTTTAAAATAAGTTTATAAACTGTCAGAGGACTCTAAAATAACATATTGTATTAGAATTTAAGATAAATATTGTACAAGCTTAATAGTATTTTACTCTGGAAGAAATATAAGTTCTGTAAAAGCCTCGAGGTGTTTGATTTCTTTATATCATATTCCACATATAGCAGGGTAAACAAAGGATACGTAGTGTTAAGACACTCTATTCCCGACTCACCGTTTAATTATCGAAACATTGCGTTCTGAGTGGCGAAAATTAAATGCCGATCTTTGTATCGTTGTCAGAGCCAGTAAATGAAAATAGATCATTCCCCAAATAGAAATTGAACCCACAACCATTACGCCAAAACATATCTTAAGAAACTCACTCATATATGAAACATATAAGAACTAATAAGCAATATATCACATACTATACAACGTATACTATACGAGAGAAATAATTTTAATCACCCCCGAGACGCAGGTGTTCACATATCTGTCAAACTTGTAAGACATTAGTGCCTACGTAATATACCCGCCGCGAGACACCTGATGTAGACTTGCTTTTATATATAGATATTGTTAGCGAATTCGTGTAAAAGAGGGTAAATGGTGGTAAAAAAGATGATAAAAGCAGTGGAATTGTATCAATCATTCATCAGTTGCTTATAGGCAACGGCCCTTAATGTTAATAGGTGATACAATCACTTATTGCAATTACACACTATCTAAAATAAATCAAATCAGCTTCACGCTGTATCCCGCACACAGCAGGGTAGGCAGAGGGAGTTTTGAAACCTAGTGTAAAATTGCCCTATGTTATTTCTAAGAATTTTCTAATTTATGTTTTTATATTTTACAAACATTTTCCTTATTACTTCGGTACATAGAAATATATTATGAAGTAACTTCTAATATATTTGATAATTATAACAATTTCTGATTCAATTATAAAAGTACTTTTACCTACATGGTACACGATCTGTACTTGTGTACTAATATTATAAACTCTACAGTTTATTTGGTTGAACGCGCTAATCTCAGGAACTACAGAATTTATCATATATTGCATAGTCTATTTGGGCACATGGATCGATTTTGTCGGTAATAATGTAAATTTACTTTATTTAAAAACATTCCGTTAGGCCTAACCATGACCCGCTCTCATTTCTCTTTCGAGATGGAGATTAGACTTGAGATAACGTGAAACCAAGGTAACTTCTGCTACCTGTTCTCTTCGGCGAAAATTGGGGAACGGAAGTATCTTAATGGGAACGGAGTGTCATAATACTAGGTTTCCAGGTTCCCTCGACCAACCCTGCTACTAAGGGAATACAGCGGGAAGCTAAAACAAAATACACATATTTTCTAACCTAAACCCAATTATATTATTTCAGCTTCACGCTGTATCCCGCACACCGCAGGGTAGAAGGAGGAACCTAGCTGAAGCTTCTGACACTTCATTCCCCATTTTCCGCCGAATTCTGTAAAACATTCCGTGTTAAGTGGCGGTACTGAACACCGCCCTTTGCCTCGACACCAAAGCAACAACCCACAATCATGTTTACAGTCACACTATAAGCCCCTGCGCCACGACTGGCCTCAAAATTGAACACCACATAACGTGATATTAAATAAAGCAAAAAAAAAATGAAATCCCTAGCGAATTATAACAGTGTTCGTTAAAACAAACGTAATTAAGAGGCCGTTGCTATCGACAATATTATCTTAAGTTCCCCAGTTCCACTTCCCACCCCCACCCCTACATAATGTACTTTTTGTGCCGTCTCAGACTTAGCCTCTCTGAGACGCTACCTGAATTAATTACATGATTAATTAAATTTTTGCCGCCTGCAAATCTGCAGGAATACGTGGTGCTTCTTTTTTTGGGTGATCTTTAGCTTTTTTTTTTTGGTATATAATATTTTAGTTAGTATACAAGCTTTTTATATATTTTATAGGTATTTTATAAGTTATCCAGCTTTTGGTAATAGTGGTATATAGAACTAGCCAACTTATCTAACCTAACCGAAAAAAATGAGCGACCAGGTACTTTTAATATAAAACGAATTATTTTCTATTTTGAATTAATATATTATTTCCAAGCTACTACTACTTAGCTGGTCGCTGCCCGCCTCGGGCTCACTCAGAAGAACGATTATATTTAATTACTAGTTGAGACCAGTCGTGGCGCAGCGGCACGAAGTGTGCCTGTACAACCGACTAGTTGTGGGTTCGATCCCCACTCGAAGAGATGAAATATTTAATTAAATGTATATTTCCATTTCTTCGCTCTGGTGTCGCGGCAAAGTGCGGCGTTGAGTTCTGCCACTTAACACGCAATGCCTCCAGAATTCGGCAGAAAGTCGGAAACGTAGTGTCTTACACCAGGTTCCCTCTACCTACCCTGCTGTGTGCGGGATACAGCGTGAAGCTGATTTATTTATTTACTAGCAGCCCGCTGGCGGCTTCGCCCGCTTTATTAACACTATTACTTGTTTACTAATCTCAATTTCTTTCGTGTTGAAATATCATTATCATTTTAAAAACTTATATCTATATATTAAAAATAAAGTTTCATCCGATTCAATATAATAGTTATTTTGTAGCAATTTTATCTAACAAAATATTTTATATTGATATAATATAATAGGTACAATTAATCATATTTATTTACATTTTTATTTTTATTTCTTCGCTCTGGTGTCGAGGCAAAGCGCGGCGTTGAGTTCTGCCACTTAACACGCAATGCCTCCAGAATTCGGCAGAAAGTGGGGAACGGAGTGTCTTACACTAGGTTCCCCCTGCCTACCCTGCTGTGTGCAGGATACAGCGTGAAGCTGATTTATTTGATTTATTTATTTACTAGTAGCCCGCTAGCGGCTTCGCCCGCTTTATCAACACTATTACTTGTTTACTAATCTCAATTTCTTTCGTCTTGAAATATAATTATCATTTTAAAAACTTTATATCTATATACTAAAACTAAAGTTTCATCCGATTCAATATATTTATATACAAATCCAACAACATATTTTATATTGATATAATATAATAGGTACAGTTAATTATATCTATTTACATTTATATTTTCATTTCTTCGCTCTGGTATCGAGGCAAAGCGCGGCGTTGAGATCCGCCACTCAACACGCAATGCCTCCAAAACTCGGCGGAGAGTGGGGAAAGGAGTGTCTTAACACTAGGTTCCCTTTACCTACCCTGCTGTGTACGGGATACAGCATGAAGCTGATTTATTTTATTTGCTTCATCATTTTCACCGCCTTTTAACACCTCTCGAAAATTGGGGAAAAAAATAGGAAACACAGCGTCTTAAAGGATCTGCCTACCTTCCAGAAAAACATTATGAAGCTAAAAAGAAAAAAGAAAGAAAATGCTTTATTCTAATATCCATTATTTTCATATTTACTTTTCAAGCGTAAACACACTGATATAAATGTTCACGTAAAGAGTTAACTTCCTCATCAGTAGTCTTTTTAGCCTTGTAACTGCAATTGGTTAGTTTCTCACAGGACTGCTCGTTGTGACGACGGGCGTTCGACAGACTCAGGTCCAGCTCATATCCTAAGACGACTGCGGCTTTTGACAGCTCTTTCAGGCAGGATGTCGCATTTATCCTATATTTGTTAAAAGCGTGGATATCAGATATTTTTATTTATAGGGCGAAATTGCTATTAAGTAAGGGTGAAGAGAGAAATTAGAGAAATAGAATGTATATTATACATTTTTTATTTATATATCACTTCAACTGTAGACCAAGACAGTTTGTAGGTTCGATTCATTTACTCGAGTAAATAAAATATTTAACATTTTCATTTCCTTGCTCTGGCGACGAGACAGAGCGCGGCGTTTATTTCCGATACTCAACACACAATGCTTCTAGTATTCGACGGAAAGTGTGAAACGAAAGTGCCTTATCATTAAGACAGTTGTTGGCAGTTCTCATGAACGGAGGGTCTTAACATTAGGTTCCCAAGTTCCTTCTGCATACCCTGCTATGTGCGGGATAAAGCGTGAAGCTAAAAAAATAAAAACATTATTAAATGAATTTTGGTAGATATGGGCTGATTGGGAACGCAAAGCTTGTAGGCTTATTGTCACTTAAGAAAATTAATTATTGCCATTTCCCCACCCTTGTACAAAAAAGACAATACACAAAACAAAAAAAGACAATAGACAAAAAAGGCAGTTTCAAGTTTCGCCCAAACGCAATGTCTCGAAAATTTATCGTAAATGGGGATCGATTTCTACTGCGAGCGAAGCGGACCCATTAAGGACTGCGTTAAACTCGCAAGAGTAAAATGCTTATTTGTTTTTCCACCAATAAATACTCAGGCGAAAGAGACCGACCGCAGAAAGAGTTGAAATCAACTCCCATAAAATGCAAAACTCTTTGTTGGTGAAAATGTAAACATCTTTCATTTGAAAGTTTTCCGTTCTCTTTCACGGTGGAAACTGGACTTTAGGCGCTACCTCTCAGCTCTACGGGAAAAATGGGGATACCTTATAACGTATAATTATTACGTATATATAATTAACGAAAAATTGAGGCCAGTCGTGGCGCAGGGGTACAAAGTGTGCCTGTAAATCGACTGGTTATGGGTTCAATCCCCACTCCAGGAGATGAAATATTTATTTACATTTATATTTTCTTTGCTTCGCTCTGGTGTCAAGGGGAAAACGCGAAGTCGAATTCCGCCACTCAACATGTAATGCCTCCAGAAAATTGGCGGCAAGTGGGGAACGGAGTGTCTTAACACTAGGTTCCCTCTGCCTATCCTGCTGTGTGCGGGATACAGCGTGAAGCTGATAAAAAAATATATAATTAACAACTTACTTTTGTATCTTATGCAAATCTGAATTAGACAATTTATTAGCGACCTCCACGAGGGCGTTCTCCATATGTTTTCGTGTTATAATTATCATTTCTTCTGCATATTTGCCCATTTTGGCAATAGAAGTTTTTGCTTGTTCCGTACATTTGTAAATTAAAGATACGTGTCTGCTAGCGAGTGTACGGGCGGATCTTCGTTCTTCGTCGCACATGGCTTTAAATCATGAAAAGAATATAAAACAGGCCTTTTTAACTAAAAAAAATGGACTTCAAACAGTAGATCATAAAGTAATCAGCTGCACACTGTATCCCGCTCAAAGCAGGGTAGGCAGAGGGAACTTAGTGTTAAGACACTCCGTTTCCAACTTTCCGCCAAGTTCTGGAGGCAATGCGTGTTGAGTAGCGGAACTTAACGCCACCCTTTGCCTCGACACCAGAGTGAATAAATGAAAATATAAATGTCAATAAATATTTCATTTCCTTGAGTGGGGATCGAACCCACAGCCAGTCAGCCAACAAAGTGTGACTGTAAAATCACAGTCATAATTTGTTCCACTGCGCCACGACCGGTCTCAAATCATAAATCATAAAGTAAAAAACGTTAAATAAATATTTTATAGTTTTGATGTCGATGGCAAGCTGTTTGATGTAGTGTTATAATCTTACTAAAATATCAAAGTAGGTAGATACTTAGCCTATTTCATTAACTTAGCTTAATTAAATTTATTTTTATTTTACGATTTTACGTGAGGTAGACTTTAAAAGGATACTTTTCAAATAAGGAAGTATATAAAACTTCAATCATAATTAGATATTTTTATTGTACGAACTAAAAGTTTCGGTATATTAATATAAAGTAAGCGTAATAAAAAAAATAAAAAATGACTTTTTCTGAATATATCCGGATAGCCTAAAAGATTCTAAGAATTGAAGACTTTCGTTATTTTGTCTTATCTTATAATCAAATCCTAACCAAACTCCCATCAAGCCTTCCTTCATCCTTAAATTAGATCCTTTCCAATAAAATAATCGAAATCGGTTGTCGTGACATTAAGTTATTTGTCCATTTCTAACGCACATACTTAATGCAAATTTAAGACATATGGTTCTCTCATGGATGGCATCGTCTAAAATAGGAGAACACACGAGAAGCAACAGCTTTTAAATAAAAAAGAATCATCAAAATCAATTCACCCACTTGAATTTTCCGAGGTAAGAAAGACAAAAATATAATTTAAATGAATTTAAAAAGCTATATCCACAAAGAAATTGCTATTTTTATTTTCATAAAAGCCTACTTTAGCAATACTAAGAAGAGAGCAGAAAAAAAGAAATGAAAATTCTACCGGAAACTCATCAATCACTTTATAAATTATTCTCAGCGGAGCGATTACGCTTCAGCATAATTAAGTAGTTTGTTTATCTGGCAAGAATATTTTTTTGATAAAAATTACGGTTTTAAATCGACAAAATGCCGATAGTGGATATAATCTTTGAATTAGTGTTTTTTTTTTGCTTTTCGTTCTCATTAACGTTTGTGGGTTCGATTCCCACTCGAGGAATTGAAATATTTAATATTGTTATATCCTTGCTCTGGTAACGAGGTAAAGCGCGGCGTTGAGTTTCGTCGTGCAACACGCAATGCTTCTTAAATCCGACAGAAAATGAGGAATGGTGGTGTCTTAATTGGATCGGAGTGTCTTAACACTACCCTCTGTCTTCCACGTGCTGGATACAACTCAAAACTAACAAAAATTAATCAAAACTCAATCATAAATTATATAAGCAACAAAACCCATTTAAAACTACACTATTCACCTGGAACTTTCAAAGAATCAGCCAACTCGGTAATGTCGGAATAGATTTTCTGCTTCCTTTTCAATGCAGCGGTAATCTCATCCTTGATCCTCTTTAGTATTTTGTTTGTAAGCTGCTGATAGGAGCTCTGGATGTTCCTGTGGTATGTATCCAGGAATGGCGCAATCACGGTATCTACGTATCTATTTATTTCACTGAAATAAACTAAGTTTTTAGTATACTAGTTGCCGTCTATAATGGTGTTTGAATGGACTTTATGTTAGTAGTTATTTGTATTTGTATTTGTATTTCTATTTGTACGTACCATTGATTGAAATCGTCAGATAAATTTTAAGAGGATGTCGAGTCGCAATGACGTAAGCGTGTGACTGTAAACACGACACTTTGTGGGTTCGATTTTCCACTCAAAGAAATAAATTATTAAAACAAATTAAAAAAAAACCCTTCACGCTGTATTCCGCACACAGCATGGTAGGCAGGGGAAACCTAGTGTTAAGACTTCCCCACTTTTCACTGAATTCTGAAGGCATTGCGTGTTGAGTGGCAGTACTCAAAAATGGAAGTCAGAAATGGAAATACAATTTTAATAAATTTGATTTGAGGATAGAACCCACAGCCAGTCGCGTTTACAGCCGCACTTTGTGCCCTTGCGACACGACTGGCCTCTGAACTCATTGTTATTTACTGATAAACAAGGCAAACCGCGACGTTGAGTTCCGCCACTCAACACGCAATGCCTCAGGGAACCTAGGACTTCTGGAGGTATTGTGTGATCAGTGCCGGAACTCAACTCCGTACTTTGCTTCGTTACTAAAGCGAGAAAATGAAAATATTAACTTTTGTTGAGTCCCAGTGGATATGGCTGGTAATCCTCTAGGATCCTTAGGGAGCACTTACACTTTCTATCCTAAGATCCAACTGTCGTTTTATCAATTAGTAACACAAGGGATTTATGTTTGTTCATAGATGATTGATGACAGATTTATTTTTTTAACAATTTTTTTTATCTCTAATTTTGCATGAAAATATGAAACGAAATAATTTTAAAATCGAATATAACAAAAAATAAATTAGATAATTGAGTATTTCTGTCAAATAAATGTAGGACTTTTATTTAGTACATGATCGAAACCAGTCAGTAATGAATAACATAGAAATGTATTGCATATAATATCGATTTTGCTTTACGTGTCTCCCGCACTGCCACAATACCTAGAACTGGAAGCTAAAACTTTTAAACGAAATTGAACTAAGATATACATTTCTAAATATAATTTTAAATCAGCTTCACGCTCTATCCGCACGTAGAGTAGGCAGAAGGAACCTAATGTTAAGACACTCCGTTCTCCACAAGTTGAGGCCGTCATGGCGCAAGGGCACAAAAGTATGACTGTAACGCGATGGTTGTGGGTTCGATCGCGACTCGAGGAAATAATTTATTTATTTAAATTTATATTCTCATTGCTTTACTCTAGTGTTGTAGTAAGAAAAACATCGCGGCGTTGAGTTTAACTCAACGCAATGCCTCCAGAATTCGGCGGAAAGTAGGAAACAAAATATAATTTTAATATATTTTAATTTTAAGTATGAGAACAGCAATACATATAAAAAGCGAAATGCAAATGCTGTAGTGACTTCGATTTCCACTTGAAGGAATTAAATAATTCATATTGTTATTTCCTCAACACGCAATGCCTCGAATTCACATTCCCATTGAGAAATTTATGTTCAATTGAACTGTAAACGCGGCGATTGTAGGTTCGATTACGTTTGCGGAGAATGAAACAATTATCATTACTTGACTCTCTCTAATTCAGATGGAAAGTGGAATACGAGGACACTAGGTTCTCTCTGCTAAACAAAACTTACCGATTGACCAATGATACTCGATGTTTCCCAGTTTGTCGTCTCTCCGATGAATTGCCAAGAGTATTTTTAATCCTGCTCAGATGGTGTTCCACTTCCACCGGCCGCAGCTGCCAGGGTGGTATTTCAAAACATAAACCACCATCTTGCCTCAGGTGGTTACTTCTTTCCTATAAATGGGATGTTAAATAGCGAGTCATATTGCAGCCCCTAAATTTTATTTGTATGTGCGAATTAATCAAGAGTCGATTTATTATTAAGATTATTTTAATTCTAAAATAAAAATATGTTTTTTTGTACGGGGTAGGCAGTGGTCACCTGAGAATCTAATGTTAAGACATTCCGTCCCATTAAGATACTTCCGTTCCCCACTTTCGGCCGAATTCTGGAGAAACTGGGTAATGAGAGGCAGAACTCTACACCGCTCTTTACCTCGTTACCAGAGCGAGCAAATTTAAATACTAAATGGTTCATTTACTCATAGTCGCCCGCTCCACGACTAGTTTTTTTGTTATTTAAAATGCATATTTTACAAACTAGCAGAATACACGCGGTTTCATTCGCTTAGGCTATTACAGTTATATTATAGACAAATTATACAAATCTTTACATTAATTTTAATCTATAGTTCATTCTGATGTACTGTAAAGTTTCACCTAAATGTCCTCAGTAGTTTTTGCATGAAAGAGGGAACAAACATCCAATATCACAAAATTTCATATTTATAATATTAGTAGGATTAACTTAGTAAGAGCAGAAACATTTTCTGGAACCTAATTTGTTCACCTTCAGGCGAATGATCGGTTTTCTATATTTGCTTTTAAAAAATATACTATAAATATATATGAAACATGAGGGAAAAATGTACAGAATTTACTATTTAGTTTGAACATCAGGTTCCTCTAAAATATGTACCTACAATATTTTATAAAATATTAAAAACATTGATTTTAAAAATTTAGGTTCCCGGTTCCTTTATAAATAAAGGGGTCACCACCACACATTATTTAATAAAATATCGTCATGCAGTTTGGTAGAGCCGTAAACTCAAGTTTTTAGAATCAATGTTTGTTTCACATAAGTTTCAAAAGGAAATTATAAATTCATATCTAATTCCAATTTAAAAAGTAATTATGCTTCACATTTGGTTTTTATTTTCATCAGAAATATAAATTTGTTTAAGTACAAAGTCAAAGCGTCTGAATAAATAACATCGAAAAATATTATGAAATAATTTATCCGACTTCAAAAACGAGAGGCAGGGGGATACCTCGCCTGTTTTGAGAGGAGGAGAGAAGGGATTTTTGTATATGTTTTTTGTAAAAATATGAATATATAATTAAAATATACCTAATAGCAAAATTTAAATATATATTTTTTTGCTTTTTGTATTTGCTTTAGTTTCTGGATACAGATATAGAAGTTGTTATAACGCAGGGGCACAAGCATACGAGCGCAACCGCGATGGCTGTTGATTCAATTTCCACTCGGGAAAATTAAATATTTTATATTTTCATTTCCTCGCTGTGTTAACTTAAGGCAAAGCGCGGCGTTAAATTCTTCCCTCAATATACAATGTCTCGATCATTCGGGACAAATGCATTCGAGTAAGTGATACAGTGTGAAGATACGAGTGTTAAGAGAAGTATTGTTCTCCACTTTCCGTAAGGATTCTAGACATTGCGTTATGATTTGCGGAACTCAACGCCGCACTTTACTTTACAAAAAAAATCGTCTCACCCGTCGTGTTCACATTTAGACACTGTTTAACTGTGTGTGATAGCATTTATGGTTTTATAATTAATATCAATATGTAAGAGTATTGCACAATATTTAATTTTATTTATAAATATCATTTGTAAAATGTCAAATGCAATTGACAAATTATTTTCCACTATAATTGTTTTGTAACGTATATTTTTAAACATTTTTAAAGCATTAATCCACAGTTCGGAAAGAAAAATATTTATTTAGAAAATGTATTAAAAATGGACGTAGCGTATATTTTGTAGCGTTTTGTCTCATTAGCATCGTCACGACGTGATAGTCCACAAATATTTATTTTTGATTCATGATATCTCCCGCATAATATATTATATATAACAGCAGGAATTTGTAGGCATATGTAGGAAGCAGCTATTTATAGTGTTACGACACTTCGTTCTTTACTTTCGTTTTGTTTAGTTTTGTTTCCGTTTTTACCCAATATTTTTAGACATTGCATATCGTAAATACAACCTATGAGCACAAACCCTGATTAGATATTGAACCCACTACCATAACGTTTCCAATCAACACTATAACATCGCAACAAGACCTCCAGACCAAGCCCTCAATTAATTTTGATACAACAATAGATTCAATCAAAGTGCGGAATGTGCGTTAAAACAAAAAAAAAACAAAAACAATTTAAAATGAAAAAAAAACACAAAAAAGAGTGCGATGTATACAAACCCTGCAATTAGTAGTTGCCTCTATAGCTCTCGTAACAAACCAAACAAAAAGTACTAGAAATTTCGAGAACATTACTTGTACAATTCAACCGCCAGAAGTCGGTAACAGTTGGTAACTTTATGAACTTCAAATAAAAATTGTTTTCTATACACATTTTTATTACTGCAACTCACGTCTTTTATGAATGGCGATAAATCTTTAATTAAATATTAAGTTTTGTGTAGCTCTACGCTGTGTCGTTGTGTTATGACACTACGTACCCCATTTTCCACATATTTTGCGAGACGGTTGAGTCGCAACTCAACGCCGTACAACGTCTTATTACCAGAGCAAAGAAATAAAAATAGCTCATTTCTCCGAGTTGGAATCGCTTGTAAGGTTTCCGTACATTTTAAGGAAAAAAAGGAACCCTTATAAGATCACTTTGTTGTCGGTCCGTCTGTCTGTCTGTCTGTCGATCAAGAGTTTTTATCTTACGAACGCTTCGAGATGTCGAGTTGAAATTCAAACCATATACTCATATGTTCGGTCGATTGGTTTCCTGCAAAAATTATATTTCTACATTTATTTAAAAAAAAAACTGGCCGCTTATATCGCAAAAAACACGTATTTAACATCGTATTTTGTCACTATCAAGAAAGAGAATCAAAATTAATAGGGTACTTCCGGTTGACTTATAATTACGAAAATTTAGCAGCTAGCATCTACAGATAGTACTAGTTAAGAAGCCTATACATTTGTGGTTAAATCTCAAAAAATAATAGCCTTAAAAGGGGACAAAATTTTGTATTAAAGCCACTGGTTCAAGTTGGGTATCAGATGAAAAGGCTCTGGCTAAGCTAAGCCTGAATTTCAGTAATAGCTCGAGTCCTCCAATTTTTGTACGGTACCAACTCGCGCTTGTCTGATTTTTTCTGAAACTATACTTCAAATACCCAAGAGAGATTTATTAATATATTTTTTAAGAATTATAAAAATATAATGGTTTAAAATATTAATGACATAAAAAATACAGTAAAATAAGCATTTACAAAAAATATTAAGTAGTATCAGAGAAACTAGTGTCATATTTTTTTTTAGTTTCCCAACAAAAAAATATCCAAAGCGAGAATCGAATCCACAACCAATCGTCCATTCTAACAATTCCCAAACGCGACAAGGTAGCATATAAAACGACTTCATTACGAATACGCCTGTATGAGTGACATTTTAGTAGAAAGCAATTACAAGCTTCAGCGAAACGTATGAAGGATTTATTACAATTTCATTTTCTAGAAAATCCCATAAGACAGGGGAATGTGGGCTTTGTGATGTTAAATCATAAATATTAAAATTACACCATTTTATATAACCCGGTACTCGTACAGTACCTACCTACTCGTGCCTATGTCTGTCACAAAAGGTGAGTTTAATCAGCGCGTGTATAATTTGAAAAAAAAATGGTTCGTAAATATTCATTGTGTACAGAAATTTATAAGTTAAATCGGCTTCACGCTGTATCCCGCACAGCAGGGTAGGCAGAGGGAAGCTAGTATAAAGACACGCCATTCCCCACTTTCTAATTAATTATCAGATTTACTTTTATATTTATTTGCTACTTAAATTAGGTTTATTTAATTCCTATGAAAGTCCAGATATTTTTAAATTGCCTTTTTGTACACATTTTCCTTAATATCTATTAACTTAATACCTATTACAACGTTAATATTTTACAATATTTATATACAGTTGTGTTTTTGTAATGTTATGGGAGTATTTTACTAAGATTTATCAAATAATATATTTTTTTTATCTATCTAGTTTTGAATTGTGAATTTCCACAAACCATTACAATTTTATACCGTATGATCCCGGCCTAGAATAGGATCATCCTGGTACTGGTGGTGTCGTAAGAGGCGACTAAAATACATGTGGTAGAGTCACGTCGCCAGCAATGGCAACACGCAAGGGCAGACTCGACCGGATCATTACCACCCCCGGCATTTAAAACCGGCGTGAAGTAGTGGCTTTATGCCACTGCGTTTCGCGTCAGATAATGCCGGGCTCCGGCGCCCAACCCACCTTACAGGCCGGCAACGCAACTGTAGTTCCTCTGGTGTGGCACGGGGTCGTGGGCGGCGGTAATCACTTACCATCAGGTGACCCGAATGCTTGTTTGCCTTGTCTTTTCCGTAAAAAAAAAAAAAAACAACCAAATTTTGTCCTATGCATTACAGATTCAAGACCTTATATGGTACGAAACACAAAACTTATTAAACTACGAGTACAAAGTTTCCCAAAGTTTGTGATTGGCAATCATCACAACATGCAGTCTATATTTATTTTAGCCTGGCTTTCTGATATTAAAATTATTGTTTTTAATTTTAATATGGCGACAGATTACAGTATAGATAACAGATAAAAAATAATATACAAAAACATGTTTTTTCTCAGTTTCACGTTCTATTTCGCATGTGCCTGCTCTGCTAAACATAGGGAGCGTAGTGTTAAAACACTCTGTTCCTCAAATTCGCTGACTACTGGAGACGTTGTTTATGAAATAGCGGAACTCAACGCCGCGCTTTTGCCTTGTTACCAGAGCGGAGAAATAAAAATATTTCCCCGCTCTGGTAACAAGGCATTCGAAAAAAAAATCCCCGAATGCAAATCGATACCACATCCGTCGCGTCACCCACTTACGCCACTGCGCCACGACGCCCTCAACCAAGATTACCAACTACTAATCTACTTGAAAGAAGAAAAAAAAACAATATATACAGCAAATATTAAGAAAATCAAGACAAAGAAAAGCTGTGAGGAATTTTAAATTACCTTTTTTATAGATTTCCAGAGGCGGCAAGAAATTAATGAGCCGTGTGATTTCAGGTAACGTCTCAGCGAGTATAAGACAAAGGGAGATTTAGTTTGGACTACTTTATGAGACGTAGTAATTTGATTTTAATTTATATTAAAACAGCCTTATTTGTTAAATTGGATTGTATATTGTGATTAGAACGTCTTTGTATTTAATGACGTTAGTTTTGGGTTTGAATCCCATTTGGGGTAACGTAGAGGAAACCTAGGGTTGATGTATTTCTTTTCATATTTTCCGCCCAGTTTTCAATTGATATTTAAAGTGAGGAAATGAAAATATTTGTATAATTTAATAAGACAAATTATTATACCAAGATTACGTTTAAAATAACCATTCCTCATTCTTTTTTATTTATTTTATTGACACATACTGCAAATAGCAGAGTAGGCAGAGAGAATCTGGGACCTAATGATAAGACACTCCGTTCCCATTAAGACACTTCCGTTCTCCGATCTCCGCCTAATTTTGGGGGCATTGCATTGAACGGCAGAACTCTAAGGTTGTCTCGTCACCTGTACTAGATAATGACAATATTAAACATTTCATTTCTTCAAGTGGGAATCGAACCCACAACCTATCCAGTTACGGTCCCACGCTTGTGCCTAGTCCACGAAGGCCTCATTAATAATATAATTATTACATAGCCTGGGTTAAACGATATTCTCCTGTTAGAAGGTATGCAAATGACGATCTACGCTTTGTGCTCGCTGAAGTCAAACGTCGATTTAATATACAATTATAATGGATTATCAAAAGCCTGTATAATACTGATAATGTTTATCTTATATCACAAATGTTGGCTGTTTCTGAACGTTATAACATTTATATTAATATTGGTTGTTCCTGTTTGGGTCTGTAAAGTGGCGAAAAATTGTAGGAAGGTGGAGAACGGAAGTCTTTTTAGTCTTTTAAGTTATACACAAAAAAATCACAAGCTAAACAATTTTAAGAGTTATTAAGTATAGATATATTTCAACTAAAATAAACCACTAAAATAATTTAAAAGAAAACAGCTTTATCCATACTAATCAATTATAAATAGGTATACTGATAGAAGCAATATATAGGTATATCATGCTATATACCTATATATTGCTCAAGTAAAAGTTACTAACGCTATAATTTCAAATTCGTTACCATTTAATACCTAAATAACTATGTATTTTATTAAGCTTCACACTCTATCCCGCACAGAGCAAGGTAGACAGAAGGAACCTGGGAACCTAATGTCCCGAGAAGACACTCCGTTCCCATTCAGACAAACACTTCCTTTCCCCACTTTCCGCCGAAATCATCTACTATTTTTTAATCATATACTAATTAATTAACTTTTTCTTACAAAGAATAACCATTCAACACCTTACTAACTACTTAATTAAAATTAAAAAGAAAATTAAACAAATTGAAACGCTCTACAACGATATGAAAACTCCACAGATGCTAATATAAATTCAAAGTGCACTCGAAGCATAAACAGACGGGAACCAGATGTCTCAGGTTCCCGCCGTTGCATTTTACGTTTCACCAGATGAGATAGATGAATACAAGTACGTGGCATTGAATAAAACATGGACAAAAGTGTGGAAAATTATAATAGGAATGTCGGCTGTCTGGTTGGGTGGTTGTGTGAGCTTTTTAGTTTGATATTTTAAATTTTAATCAAAATCAGCTTCACGCTGTATCCCGCACACAGCAGGGTAGGCAGAGGGAACTTAGTGTAAGACACTCCGTTCCCCACTTTCTGCCGAATTCTGGAGGCATTGCGTGTTAAGTGGCAGAACTCAACGCCGCGCTTTGCCTCGACACCAGAGCGAAGAAATGGAAATATAAATTTAAGTAAATATTTCATCTCCTCGAGTGGGGATCGAACCCACAACCAGTCGGTTTTACAGTCACACTTTGTGCCGCTGCGCCACGACCGGCCTTAATTTTATTTTATGATTAATTAAAAGGCCAGTCGTGGCGCTGGGGCTCTAATGTGCGACAAGGTTGCGAGTTCGAATCACGCTTGAGGAGCTGAAATATTTTATATTTTCGTTTGTTCGCTCTGGTAAGGAGGCAGAGCGCGGCGTTGAGTTCCGCCACTGAACACATTCACTCCAGGTTTCGATTGGAAATGCGGTACGGAAGTGTCTCAATGGATATAGAGTGTGTTAATACTGGGACCCCTCTGCCTTATATCCCACACATAGTAGAGTAGACAGAAGGTATCTAGGAACCTAGTGTTAAATCACTCCGTTTCCCATTAAGACACTTCCAATCCCTCCTTTCCGCGGAGTTCTTAAGGTCTTCCGTATTGAGTGGCGAAACGTAACGACGTGCTTTGCCTCGTTGCCAAAGCGCTAATAAAAATATTAAATATTTCATTTCACGAATACGAATCGCTAAAAACCTTAGTACCACTGGGCCACGAAGGTCTCTACCTTTTAAAATATTATTTATTAATATCGTTATTAGTACCCACTTACAGCAATATCTCCAAGCGACAGCTTCACTGACGTTAAATCTTCTAAAAATGTTCCAGACTTCAGATTTTATACAAAAATGAAAGATGCAATACTCTAGACTGCTTTACATATTTCTGGATAAACAGTTTCTGTTTTTATAGCATCACAGGATTTCATAAAGTTCTTTGAGAATTTCATTTTTCAATGTTGATATTTTCTGAATCGTCTTTGTAGGTATTCTCTATGGAATTACAATAGAATACGTATATGTTTGTCTCCTTGTTGATATTTGTATAGTAAAAATCTTTATCTTCGAAAATTACAAACGTTTTGTCAAAAGAAAGGTTTCTAGACTTAAAAGACAGTGGAAACCATTTGTGTTAGTTTGATTCTGAGTTGGGGGACATTATATTCGAGTTATTAAATTGTAACTAATTTCTCTGTTTATTTAACTCAACACCAACTGTCAAATAGAACAAAAAACCCAAAGAACCACGAAACACTGCACGAAGCGAAAAAGATATGCAGAGACTGTAGCCATAAACCTCTTTGAATATGCGCTCCGGATCCTTGTCATCCTTTTTACGAGACCTTTTTCCAAAATCATCGATACTGGGATCCAGGAGCTTAACTGAAGTCTCCCTCTGCCTCTCTTATCATTATTTTTGCTTCATAATTCTTTTTTTACTATTCTTTTATAAATCACTCTTTCGGAGTACTCCAATCACCTTAGCAAGTCCTTATTCATTCTCACTGTGACATCATGACAGCCTCGTTCATAACTGTTATTCTGTATACCTTCACCATATAGGCGAAAGAGGTATGTAGGGACCGTTGAGTTTGGCGCTCCGTTCTCTCACTGACTACCCCGCTAGGGATACAGCGTGAAGTTAAGTAATTAAGGAAGTAAGTAAAAAGTAGACGCTGGACATTCATTGGGCACTAAACGGACATAGTATTCATTGGGCACTAAACGCGGATGATATGAATTGAGTAATTGATTGAGTGATTAACTATTTTATTTTATTTATTTATATTTTCAGCTCCATGCTGTATCCCGCACACTGCAGGGTAGGCCGAGGGAACCTAGTGTTAAGACACTCCGTTCCCCACTTTCTGCCAAATCCTGGAGACACTTGAGTGGCAGCACTCAACGCCGCGCTTGCCCTCGACATTAGAGCGAAGAAATTAAAATATAAATTTAAGTAAATATTTCATCTCCTCGAGTGGGGATCGAACCCACAACCAGTCGATTTACAGGCACACTATACCCCTGCGCCACGACTGGCCTCAAGGTTATCTATGCTTATATATTATTATATAACTAAATCCATATTATATATAAATATATAAAACGTAAGCTGTCAACATCCACGACACTCGCCGGCAGTGTGTCCGGCGTTATGTCTCGCGTCGGTTTATTCTGCGCACCTGTTACATGTTCCAGCTTTATGAGATCGTGTGACAGGAATGCATTAGTATATTTTAACTTTTCAAAGCTATTCAGTTTTAGTTAGCTATTTTTTTTTATGTTGTATAGGGTTTTTTTTTGTTAGTTATAAAAGTATGCATATCTCTTTGTTTTTTTTTTAGTTTTAAGTTATATTTTTTTTATTTGATAATAGAAAACATAACTTAGGCCAGTCGTGGCGCAGGGGCACAAAGTGTGACTGTAAAATCGACTGGTTGTAGGTTCGATCCCCACTCGAGGAAATTAAATATTAATTTACATTTCTTCGCTCTGGTGTCGAGGTAAAGCGTGGCGTTGAGTTCTGCCACTCAACACGCAATGCCTCTAGAACTCAGTGGAAAGTGGGGAACCGAGTGTCTTATCACTATGTTCTCTCTGCCTACCCTGATGTGTGCGGGATACAGAAATGAAATGAAATATATATTTACATTTTATGAAGAGGTTGGAGGATACTATTAAACCATACTTCAGGCGATACTAACCCGCAAATAGATGAGGCTTCCACCAAGGCGTTTCATTGTAGTGGAATGCGTGACACTACATCGTCTCATGTATCAGAGAGGTTTCCGCTGGATATTTGGGTAGTATGAAGCGCAGTTACTAGTGAGTCCCATAGTACCGTTCGTCAGTAAGCAGTACGTGTAAAATGCTTTTCCAAAGAACAAAGTCTGAAAATATAATAAAGGCTAATTTGTTTACATGTCTTATACAATTTTAAGTTATTTCAACATGACTACGGAAGTGTGGCTAAAGATATATAAAAGCTAGTGTAAATATAAACTATAACTATTTTTTTTATAATATTAAACCCATAACCAACGTGTATGTAATTGCGTAGAAGTAGCTAATTTTGTAAAAAAAGATCAAGTTATTAGTGGCCGTAAGTCTCAGTCAGTGGTGGTAAGTCTTTAAACGCAACAAATGGGTTCAATTTCTACTCGAGGAAATTAAATATTTATTTTTATTTCGCTCTGGTAACGAGGCAAAGCTAAGCACTTGGCTCAGCCACTCATCACGCAATATCTCCAGAATTTGGCGGAGTATGCGGAACAGAAGTGTCTTAGTGTCTTAAAGTGCCGAAACTAAGTGAAGCTTAAGAAAGTATGAAATCATCTTAAAAAACATGTTGATTGTTGAATTTGAATCAAGCAATAAATTGAGGCAAGAAACAGGCCAGAAAGCAATTTTCTCAGAACGTTATCATATAAATTGGTTTCTCCATATGGAAAAATCTTGTTGAAGTATTTTTCCAATAAAAAAAAATATTATTATTTTATCGCAATTACGGTTTCTCTTTTATGTGTAACAAATTAGATTGTGTATATGTTAAAACATTCATTAAAACTTAAATTATTGTATATACAAGTGACCCGCTATACTACTATGAATTTGAAATACTTGCGGAGTGCCTTACTTTAACACTAGGTTCCCTCTACCTACAGAATACAGCAAGTGAATGTGAGTGTCTAATTACATACATTATCATTTTAAAAACATTATCCATACATTGAAAACTAAAATTGCAGTCAAAAGTTGTTTTATTGCATATTAATGTAACTTGAGATATGACGTTTTTTATTTATGAATCGTTGTAAATAAAACGGACACTAAATTTTGAGGAAAATTTGTCAAAATATAATATTGAAAACTGTATTTAAATTAAAGCCATTTCGGAGATTAGCGTGCATTAATGCATATAAAAAAGAACAAGCCAATAAACAGAAAAAAAAATTAAACATTGTTTTGGTTGGTTTATTACACTGATAAATGCGCATAATAATAGATTTTCTCATGTATGTACTACTTTCCATGTACAGACAGCGATCATTCACATTTTGTTATAGGTAAACAATTAACTTATTATTTTATTAAGATAGAAAATAGAAACGATTATATATGTATATAAAATAAAACACAGAAGGCCATCGTGGTAACTCGACATAGTATCGGAATTTAAACACAATTATTGTAGGTTTGATCCCTACTGGGGAAAAAATATTATTTTTATTTGCCTTCCTCTGTTAAGAAGACCAAGTACGACGTTGGGTTTCGCCGCAATATCTCGAAAATTTGGACGAAATGTGGGAAACTGGGTGAAACATTTTATATACGATGTATAGCGAGAGGCTTAAAAAAATAAAACATAAAAAACGTGATGGTGAGAAAGTACTCATGTACCTAAGTTGTAAATATTCTCTGATTTGAACAAAACAAAAAAAAACATAAGTTTAATATAAGTTTAAAATAGAAGAATATATTTTTTATTCACAAAAGTAAATTTATACGTATATAATTTATATTTTTCTACTCACCGCTACGACGAGGACGATGACAATCTGACACATTAAAAGCGCGCCAAAAATAATGTAAACGTAGTTTCTTAAAAAAACGCCAGTCGCAAAGCAACGGCTGAACGCCATTCTGCCTATATATCATCCAGACCGCTCGCCGCAAAACCCGATAAATCTACAAGATTTCTATTACAGATAACGCCTTGATTCTTTTTGATATTTAATATTATGTCCGCTCTGCTACTTTTAATTCTCGGCTTATTTTTTTTCACTAATTTGTAATATATTATTTTTTAATATTAAAGCACTTTTAGGCGATATCTTTCGTGTCATAAAAAAATACAAAATTTAAAAAACTTACAAAGTGTTGTGTGAGTCGCCTGAGCGTTTCGTACCAATTTTCTTTTATTTACAAATATCGGTCAAAGGTAAGTACAAGTTCAAACCGTTGACAAACCTAAGTTTGCGGACGTATACACTTATTTTGTATGAAATAAGCTATAATTATAAGTTGGTAATAGTTTTAATCTGTAATATGGATATACATTTCCATTTTGCGGATTTTTTCCGTTCACTGTACTGCAAGTGCTCATTTCGCGAATTAGGTATTCCACGGTAGGACTGGTCACTAGAAATATAATATATCACCTAATCTGTATTAACTACTAGATACATAAAAGAAATAATATTCAATAATATTCAAGTAAGTGGGGGCGCAGAGGCACAAATGTACGACTGTAAACGCGACAGGCTGTAGGTTCGATTCCCACTCGAGGAGATGAAATATTTACTTAAATTTATATTTCCATTTCTTCGTTCTGGTGTCGAGGTAAAGCACGGCATGAGTTCTGCCACTCAACACGCAATGACTCCAGAATTCGGCAGAAACTGGGGAACGAAGTGTCTTAACACTAGGTTTCTTCTGCCTACTCTGCTGTATGATATAGCGTGAAGCTGAAGTAATAATAGTAGAAATCCAATCCAATAATAATAAATTTAGATGAAAATTAGATTCTAAAGTTTATCATAGACACAAATATGTGAATAATGTTCATTTGATCATTGTCTTTTAAGATAGCATCGCTGGAAAATTGCTAGGTTCTTTATTTAGAAATAACTTTCTTACGTTGGACGGTATCGGTGAAATCGCGAAATAACAAATAATATTTATTTATAATACCAATTTTATTTATATTATATTAACTTTTATATTTTGGCAAGTTGTATTAGAATTTTGTGCTTTGTGAAAAGGAAATAAAATAATAAATAAATGAAACGATAAGGTTCGATGCCATCGAGACAGGCCATTCGTGACACCAGTCTTGGAGTAGGGACAGAGGTGTGCGAATGTAAAAAACAGGTTGTGGGTTCAATGCCCACGCAAGAAAATGAAATATTGAATACTTTAATTTCTTTACTTTGGTAACGAGGTAAAGCGCGAGGCAACAACACGCAATGCCACCAGAATTGAACTAAAACTGGGGAACGGAAGTGCTTTAATGGGAACAAAATATATTTACACTAGGATCTCAGGTTCCCTATGCCTACCCTGCTATGTGCGAAATACAGCGTAAAACTAAAAAAAAGTGTTGATAAAAACGTCTAATAAAAACAACAAAATTTTCTCGTTAACAAACTTTTACCACGAATTCCATACACATAGAAACGTAAAGATAATATTTCAGTTACCTAACTCAGTTTTAAGACGAAGTTCGACATTCTAATAAATTCAAATCGACGGGGTTATCTTCCAAAGCAAATCGTGCAACGTGGAAAGTCGATTTGATTCCCATATTGACTTATAAAAACAAATCTGAAGATATTTTATTTGGTTGCGGCAAACTTTGAAGGCGCTGTTCGAGGGAAATTATTTTACCATTGTTCCACATGTTATACAGAGATATACTTTAATACGTTTTTTATATACCTACTATAAAATTTCTTCGTCTTGGCTCAGGGATACAAGCGTGGGACTGTAAACGCGACGGGTTGTAGGTTCTTCTTTTATGGAAAGGATAAGGAGCACACGGGTCACCTAATGTCTGTAAACTTGCTGGACAATGCTCTAGCAGAGCTTTATACAGCAGTATTAAATATAAAACGAAGTTGTCTTTGCATCTTTGCATACAGCTGAGTCCAGTATGGGTTTTAAAATTAGTTCTGCTGTTTTTACCCAAAAAAAATAATTTGAAAAAATAATCTGCTAACTTCTCATGGCAGATCATTGTTTTGCAAATAAAAATTTGGGACGAGTTCTACTTAATACAAGATTCTCTCTGCCTACCCTGAGATGTGCGGGATACACCGTGAAGCCAAAAAAAAAATGAACTGCGCATCACCGTGCTTATTCTTGTTATCAGAGCAAAAATGGAAGTACTCATCTCGTTCCCTCGACTACAAATCGAACCCACAACCGTCGCGTTCACAGTGCACCCTGCAACCCTAATAAAAAATATTAACATAACTTATTAAGGAAACTTGAAAATATACACCTCAGTATACGAATCCTTGTATTACGCTAGTGAGATGCAAAATGTGCATCGCGTTTGCATCGTCTCTGTTGTTCATGCAACGCGCGCATTCCGAATTAAATCATATTTTCATTAAGTGTTTGTACGGCGTGGAATCTTAATAATGTAGGTATGTCTTTCTTGTTGAGGTAATTTAATTTGCTTGAATATATTTGGATTTATATTTATATAAGCCTTTAGGCTTTAAGGAGAGACAGATAAAGTGTGTCAGATAACCTTGTTCTTATTAAAAAATTAAGGATTTTTTTTATACAAATAAATTGATTTCTAGCTTATCACTAAATTTATCAAATTAAATTAAAAACATTCGGCACAACGAGGCCGGTCGTGGCGCAGCGGCACGAGGTGTGACTGCAAAACCGACTGGTTCTGGGTTCGATTCCCACTCGAGGAGATGAAATATTTACTTAAATTTATATTTCCATTTCTTCGCTCTGGTGTCGAGGTTAAGCGCGGCGTTGAGTTCTGCCACTCAACACGCAATGCCTCCAGAATTCGGCAGAAAGTGGGGAACGGAGTGTCTTAACACTAGGTTCCCTCTGCCTACCCTG
>JAATLQ010037655.1:45140-60222 GCA_013421005.1 Heliconius erato x Heliconius himera | reverse complement strand
ACCCCAGTTGTATAGTCAACCAACCCCAAGCATGGGGTAGGTTGACCAGTTTTTTCTATTACACAAGAACTGCCCTGTACTCTATATCATAATCAATAAGGTACTTTATTCCACATTTTTCCAAAGCTTAATAATAAATCTATTAAATGAATCTATTTTAAAATTAATATACTCGAAAGAAATAAAAATAGAAACGTTTAAGCTGAAAGTTGGTCAACTAACCCCGGTCTCCCCTACGGGATGCAGAGTGGAACTAAAAAGAATAGATTTGGACCCACTACTTGCACTGTACTGTACTACGATAATATAATAAGTGAAAACTATACTATAACATTTAAAATAATAGGTGGAAGCTTAGAAGGCGTGGCTCTTCATATTAGGTTGTCTCTTGACTTGTACTTTTTAAACAGGTATATAGCAATTGTAGGTAGCCTCTCGTTTGTCAAATGTTTTACTATACGAAGTCTTCAAGAAATCAATAAATATAGATTTTTTTTTGTAAAAAAATTAAGTAAAATTTTGAAAATAAGACAAAAGTCGCCGTTATTATAGAACTTTTAATAAATGTAATATAATTAAATTAATAAGAGAATTTAATGATAAATTATGACAATTTTTTTTTATAATATATTTTAAATACTTATGTACTGAATTAAGAAAAAAAAAGTTAAAACCAAGCAAACATCGATTTTCTGTTAAAAAAATCGAATATAACGTGATAAATACGCAATGGTTGCCAATTCATTCTTACAATGTTACAAACGTCATATCTATATAGGATTAAACTAAAAGTGTCACATTCAAATATTTATTAAGAAATTCTAATTAAGTTTAACATATTTAAGAAATAATCTATATCATAAAATATAATTATAATAATCTCAACTTAAATACCGCAAGAAATCGATATTGACTACCAAAATTAAGAGAAATCACAGTTCAAAACATTGATAAACGATGCGATTGAAACAAATATAACCCTACGAAAGGCGAAAGTCATTTGGCTCAGTCACTATTAGTGGCCGGATGCTGTCATTTAACTTTGTCAGGTTATATCGAGAATCGATTGATCCGAATAGGGCTTTATGAATAATTCAAAAGCATTTTGTTTCATTAAACGATGTATTTTGGGTTAGTGGGTCTTGTGTTCAAAGAAATCCCTTATATGTTTAGTATATTATAAACTAGTTTTTAACTGTGGCATCGCTCGCGTGGCCAAATGTAAATAAATAAAAGTTCTATATTAGTATGACACATTCTAAGTGGCTGAGCTTTAACAGCAGGTACAGTGATTTACATGTAAACCAATAGTCCCTAGTTAGTTAGTTAGTTTGCTTAAAAAAGTTCTTAAAACAGTAATATTTTGGCCCATATGGCTGGCAGAGGGAACCTAATGTTAAAATATTCCGCTCCTCACACGCTACCCCATTTTGGAGATATTGCGTAATGAGTGACAGAACTCAACGTCTCACTTCGCTTTGTTACTAGGGCGAGCAAATGAAAATAATTCATAACTCTAAATGGGAATCAAATTCACAACCTCCTTTAAAGTCTTAAAATAAGTTTTCTTATTTTTATAAATCTTTTACTGCCTAATTCCTACAAATTCAAACAATAAATAATGTTTTTCCTTAAATTTATTCAAAACATATTTCAAAAAATAAAATTAAAAAAAACCCTTATAATACACCTAATTAAACACATCATCTTGTTAAAATACCAAAACTTATGAAAAAAAATATATAGAAAAACAGTTTTGAAATGGCGGATGTCGGTTTCGAAGTGAGCGGAAGGTGCGTTTTGCTATGTTGAATAAATATAGCTGGGTCACATTCTAAGGGCCATCGCTTCCTAGTCGAGAAATAGATCAAACGGTCTTAACTAAATATTAATTTTTGAAATTAACTTAATTGTGAATATTCTTATGTTTTATTTCATTTTATCTTTAATTAAAATGGGTCGTAGGTTCAAATCTTATGTGTGTTTATTATATGGATGTTTTATAGTTCAAACGCGGCGTTGAGCTCGGTTAGTTAATACGCAATGTGTCTAATTTGGGCGAAACAAAGAGAAGAGATTTTCTTGACACTAAGACCTGTCTATCGACACTACAGGATTCAAACTGGAAGAAAAAAATAATATAGTCTACCCTAGTTGCATCAAATTTCGTTAAATAAAAGAAATAAAATGATCGTATTTTTAGAAAATAAAGATCTAGTATATTTCAGATACTTACATATCGATATTGAACCAAATTTCACTTAATCACTTTTCCATAAAATGTTTCCGGTATATCAACATTTTTTACTAAAATGGTCGTTTTCTTCTCTCTTAGAAAGCCCTTAATGCATTGACAAATATTCTGGTATCAGTTGTAAAAGTGCTTTAGTTCCTATGGCGAAAATCTTTATTTGTACTAATACTAGAGGGCGCGCGCGGCTTCGCCCGCTTATTAGGAGTGAATTCTAAAAAAAACCACGAAACACGTGTTCAATAAAATATTTTTAACAGTCTGAATTTAATTTTTTATAAAAATCGGTGGCAATTTAAAGATTTTCCATATAAACTTTCAACTCCTTATTTGAACTCTTAGGGGGTGAATTCTTAAAAACCATGAAACACGTGTTCAATGAAATATTTTTAAGAGTCTGAATTTTAAATTTTATAAAAATCGGTACAGATTAAAATGTTTTTCCATACAAACTTTCAACCCCTATTTCATCCCTTTAGGGTTAAAATTTTTCAAATTCCCTTCTTAGTGGATGTCCAGAATATGAAAATACTACCATCAGCGGTTACGGCTCTGCGTGCGTCTTACTTCAGTCAGTCAGCACAAGTCCTTTTATATATATAGATTATAGATTTAAAGTTTGTTTGTTTGATTGAGCGCTCCAATCCCTCATACTACTGATTCAAATAAAAAAAATCTATTGGATAATTCTACTTTAGTACTTGGAATAATTTAACATTTTAAACATATTTAACCACAAGGCAGTTTTATAATAAAATATAACATTTTTTAATTTTTTTTTAATATGAGGTATTTTTATTAGCTTTACGCTGTATCCACGTAGGAGAGTAGGCAGACGGAAACTGGAAACTTATTGTCCACTCTGTTCCCATTAAGACACTACCAGTCCCCAGTAGCTAGGCACTGCGTATTGAGTTAAAAATAAATATTTAATTCCCTCGAGTGGGAATCAAATCCACAACCTTCTCAAGATAGTGTGTAAATTAACATGAAATACGTTATAAAGTTTTTCAATAGATTTCTTGCTTAATTAAAACAAGATTTAGATTCCTAAATCCAATTTATACTTGCATACATTAACTTGACACGAAATAAGCTGTTTCGTTTATTGCAATTGATATGCAATTGCAATAAATAAAAGAGGTCAGTCGTGGCGCAGGAGCACAGAGTGTGACTGTAAAATCGACTGGTTGTGGGTTCGATCCCCACTCGAAGAGATAAAATATTGACTTACATTTATATTTTCATTTCTTCGCTCTGGTGTCGAGGCAAAGTGCGGCGTCGAGTTCCGCCACTCAACACGCAATGTCTCCAGAATTCGGCAGAAAGTGGGGAACGGTTCCCTCGGCCTACCCTGCTCTGTGCGGGATACAGCGTGAAGCTGATTTGATTTATTTATATTTTGATATGCAATTGAAACAGAGTGAGGTACTGTGGCACAGTTGCACTTTTTTTTTCTAGATGCACATTTTGGTTGTGAATTCAAGACTCATTATAGGGAATACTTACAATTATGGTATTAGTACAGTGTTTCTTGAATCTTTTTAAATAATGTGCGATATTGAGTTTCGTAAACCCAGCAGGTAATTTCTCTACAAAAAGATATACAGCTTCACGTTGTATCCCGCACACATCAAGGTAGGCAGAGGGAACCTAGTGTACCCCATTTTCCGCCGGATTCTGGAGGCATTGCGTGTTGAGTGGCGAAGCTCAACTGAAAATATAACTTTAAATAAATATTTAATTTCCTCGAGTGGGGATCGAACCCGTCGCGTTTATTGTCATACACTTGTGCCTCTACGCCACAACTGGTTTTATCAGGTATTGTAATCAAAATCTTAGAAAATTCTTCCAATTTCTTGATCTAGTTCTATAACAGCGGTATGCAAAATCCGGTTCACAAACACTTGTTCCATATTAAATGTATGAAAATGTTGTTATCACAAAATCTTATCGCGATCGATTATGTTCCAAGATTATATTATAGAATAAATGAATGAATAAACTAAGCCGTTAGCCATTAGTTATATATAAGAAATTAAAAGAAAAACCTTTTATTTTATGATACAATATGTTTTGTGTGCGTTTGGCGCTCCGTTCTCTCTGACTACCCCGCTAGGGATAAAGCGTTAACCTAGTTTAGTTAGTTACAATATTTTTTGAGAAGAGTCCTTACTCTCGTATCTTGTCCTTATGAGCAATAGATAAATCATATATAATATGTATGTGAGTCTGAAATAATAATAAAAAAATCTATCCCAAATTTAAATTATTAAATTATATGAAAAACAGATAGATTATTTTTTTTCTCAGCATCACGTTGAATCCCGCTAACACCAGAGTAGACGGAGGGAACCTAGTATTAAGACATTTCGTTCCCCATTTTTCACCGGATTTTTAAAACATTGCCTTGAGTGGCGAAACTCAACGTCGCGCTTTTGCTATAATATTATTGCGAGAACGAGTGGGAATCGAACCCACAACCGTTACAGTTACACGCTTCTGCCTCTACGCCACGACGGCATCGTAATAAAAAAATATACTTATTTTTAAACATTTTTAAAGTGTTATTCCACACTTAGGAAAGAAAAATACTTATTTAGAAAACGTATAAAAATTTTGAACGTAGCGGGACTCGAACCCACGCTTCCTGGAAACCGACCAGGCCGACCAAAATATACCTAGATAATACCAAAACTTCGCCCTTTTGTTACATTTAAAATCAAAACGCAATATAATATAAAATTTAATAACCTGATAGCAAGAAATACGAGAGATTCGAACAGCATCACAAAATAAATATAGTAACAGAATCTTTTTCGTTACATTTCCTGATCTGAAAGCACCATTATTAAATGATCAACGGACAAACAAACTTACAATCTATTCCAAATTAACATAAAGATGATATTAGTTCAAAATATATATACAAATTATATAAAATATTAGATCTCGTAGTATAGGACCGTATGGTTGAGTAGTACAAGGGTGACTATAGCGTAAAAAGTTGTTTTTTAAATGTACGTCGGTGGTAGCGGATACGGTTCGAGTGTCGAACGTGTGAGGGCTTTTAATTGTTTTTTTATTGAACTGACAGTTATTGAGGGGTGGATTTTTATGATTGTCAATAGATTTGTGTTGAATGGGATGCAGGTTTGGTGAATGCAAAAAATGGTTACCCTCTGTTCGGTTTGTTTAAGTTTTATTATTATTTTGTATATTATAGTAACAGATTTGTAAACGTGGTGTGTACGTTCTTCGGAGATTAAATGCTTTATTTTTAGTAACAAACTTTGTTTTTAAAGTAGGTAAACATGTATTTCCTAGTAAATATCATTAACATACATATAAATAGATATATTTTAAAATGAGTGAAGGAAAGGAAAATAAGCTTATAGATATTTTTTCATATTTTAACGTACCTACTATTTGCACAAAGCACGGCGTTGAGTTCTGCCGGTGCCTCGAAGAGGAAAGTGGCAAATGTAGTGTCTTAACACTAGCTCCCGTCTACTGTTTACGGGAAAAATATTTGAATATAGTTGATTAATTAGGACTACTACATCAACAGATGCAGTAAGAATTCATGTAATTAATTAAGAAATAAGGATTTAACTTACATATTTAAAGTGAAAGTGCTGTAAAAATTGAGTGTTTTATTTAAAAAAAAATACCACATTTCACCTTTTACTTTGGAAATCAAGATAACTTATCTGCGTAAATGTGACATGTCAGTATGTTTTTTTTTAAATATTTAAATAATATTGTTTTTTAAGTAACATGTTAACTTTTTATCTTTATCTTTATATAGTAAGCAGTCTTGTGAAACATTTTATATCTTTCATTTCGATTTTTGGTGGTATTTTATTTGTGATCCAGATAAAAAAATCTATTCTACATTTTATTGGTACATTTCACTGGTACATAAAATTCCAGTAGGATAATCCAGCCCGGTACAATTTAATTTAAACAAAATATTTAAATAGGTACAAACAAAGAACCCGCGCTTTTCGGAAACCATCCAAGTTATCTGAGCACTAAGCCATAAGTCCTTATAAAGCTACGTCGAAGTTCTTATACGTTTTTTATTATGATTTTTTGTTGCTGGTTCAAATCCCGCTACGTTCATATGTTCACACTTTAAAAAAAATGTTTTTCTTTTCTAAATATAGAATAACAATTAAAATAATAAAAATAACCAGTTCATTTTAAACCAAGCCCCACCAGTTCTACAATATGGATGTGATTTTAAAACGGAAAGCACATTCGTATTAATATAATAAAGATGTTTGTCGGTCGGTGCGCTCGGTATCTACTTCGTATAAGGCATGGCCGTGAGCAGCGTGACTAATATCGACCTTAGTCACTAGCTGCCAGCCGCGGGTTTGTATGACTGTTTTAGAATTTAACTAATAAAACTAAAATAATGTAGGATTTTTTTTTATCAGCTTCACGCTTTATCCCGCACAGCAGTTTAGGTGTTAACACTTCGTTTTTAACTTTCCGCTAGGATTTAAGTTACTGCGTGTTAATTGCCTTGAATGGGACTCGAACCTACAACCATCACGTTTACAGTCAGGGACTGTGACACTGTGCTTCGATTGCCTCAATTCAATGTTCTTGAATTGAAATGAATTTATTATCTACTATGTAGTATAAGGTATACTACAGATAAATAAATCAGCTTCACGCTGTATCCAGCACAAAGCAGGGTAGGCAGAGGGAACCTAATGTTAAGACACTCTGTTCCCCACTTTCTGCCGAATTCAGAGGCATTGCGTGTCGAGTGGCAGAACTCAACGCCGCGCTTTGCCTCGACACCAGAGCGAAGAAATGGAAATATAAATTTAAGTAAATATTTCATCTCCTCGAGTGGGGATCGAACCCACAACCAGTCGGTTTTACAGTCACACCTCGTGCCGCTGCGCCACGAGTAGTCTCTACTACAGAGTAGATAATAATAACAATAAAATATAATTATTTTTGTGCATCTTGTTGTCTTGTTTAAGTTTAAAAAAAAAGTTTATTAATTATTATAGAATAATTAATAAACTTTGTTTTTTAAAGTATAGACTTTGGAGTTGTTTATATATTATAATTGTTACCCATTTTACGCACATTTTGAGAAGATTTCAAATTTTTTAGAAAGTTATTAAATCAATATTAAATACCAATGTTGTGCCTGGCCGTAATCCAATCTACTATTACAGGCAGAAATCGTCTTTCTTACCATACCTTTATTACCCTTTTCATACTACTTTCATGTAGGCATCCTGGGAACATAATGTTAAGACACTCCGTTCCCATTAAATTAATTCATACTAATGGCAATCGAACCCACAACCGTCGCGTTTACAGTCAGACTATGTGCGACTGCGCCACAAGGGCCTTAAATAGAAAAAAAATCTGTTCTCCAAATAAAACTAAAGCGAAAGTAATATTAAAGGGCGTTAACTAGAGAAACCTCGACCTTACACACTAATAACATTAAGCATATTTACTCAGCTTATCTCACTTTCGATGAACGATTTCTAACGTTAAATAATATTCTATGTTAATAATAAATCCGCTTTACCCTATTACGTACACAAAAAGGTAGACAGAGGGAACCTAGAGCTAAGACATTCTGTTTCCCATTTTACGCCGAATTCTGGAGGCATTACGTTTTGAGTGGCGTAACTCAACGCCGTGCTTTGCTTCGACTCCAGAGCGCATAAATTAAATTATATTTTTTTATAAATATTTCATTTCCTTCATGCCATGACTGGCTTCTAATAATATTTAATAATACGTAACGTCAAATAATAAAAACATATGCATATATAAATGTATATTATTAGTTATTAGTTTTTTTTATTAGCTAGTCTTAGTCAGTTAATGGTTAACTAATTTTTATCTTTATTTAGTACTAAAGACTCCAACACGGCTTTTTTCGCCTAAACTTATTTTTATATTATAGCATTTTTTATTCTTTTTTTAAGATATATATTTTTAAAAAAGAAGTATCTACGTACTATGTCCTTTCTAATACCTCTAAGAATACAACGTACAAATTGTAATGATAATCAGTTGAGTAGTTTTGGCGTAAAAGCGTAACAAACAAACTTACATTCACATTTATAATATTAGTATGATAAAACATAGTTGCTTTCCTCATAAACCTCCGAACCTGCACAACACATCTTAATACGGTTTTAGCTAATAGTAATTCAAGACATAGTTTTATATATAAATTGTAAAAGTTTTAATAAAATAAATCAAATAAATAAATAAATCAGCTTCACGCTGTATCCCGCACACAGCAGGGTAGGCAGAGGGAACCTAGTGTTAAGACACTCCGTTCCCCACTTTCTGCCGAATTCTGGGGGCATTGCGTGTTGAGTGGCAGAACTCAACGCCGCGCTTAACCTCGACACCAGAGCGAAGAAATGAAAATATAAATTTAAGTAAATATTTCATCTCGTCGAGTGGAGATCGAACCCACAACCAGTCGATTTTACAGTCACTCTTCGTGCCGCTGCGCCACGACTGGTGCAAAAGTTTTAATAGTTTTATATTAAGTTTAAGAATATGTTTGCACTACAAATTTGACTATTAAATAAGGCAAATTTGACCATTAAATCTGGACTGGTTTGTGATTTTTAAAATATCATTAAATAAATATATTATGCAAGCTAATAAGGAAAACGAGTTAAATACATCACTATACTACTAAGTTTATATTCATTTTTTCCCATGAGACGTTTAAGACTATATGGTAAATTATTCCATGCTTTTCACGGGGCTTAACGCTGCATTATGTCTATATTAGTGGAAAATCAAAATATTTCAATCAGTGAGTGGGGATCGAACCTACAACAAGGCCAAAACTATTACCAACCAATCAAAAACATATTTAAGTAATAAATAATTTTAATATTGTTTTTCATAGAAAGCAGCCAGGTTAGAATATCGGAAACGCCAGCGTTGGCGTCCCAAGGCTGCGCGTGGGATGCGCGGGCGCACCTTACCTTACTGCGACTCGACTAACTTGTTCATTTTTATACATTTAACCATAAATTCTAAATACTATGCCACCTAATTTTCTTGTTAATTATATTATATATAGTGTAATTGCTTTTTAGAAACTGGTTATTTTAAATTATTATGTGACGGTGCTTAAGATTTAAAAAGATTCGTTAAAAGAAGTTATTATATGTTTTGCAGCTTTACGCTTTTGATCGTATAGCAGGGTAGGCTGAAAGAATCTAGTGTTAAGACAGTTTTCGGGGCATTGTTGAGTGGCGGAATTCAACGCCGCACTTTGTCTAGTTATCATGAAAACAATTAATAACCTGTTACTGTATCGTTTTGTATGTGGTTATAAATGTAATAGGTAGTAGAGCCGCCTTATCCTTTAAGTGTCTTCTTCTTCTTCTTCTTTTCATTCATAGATATATAATTTATGAATGAAAACGACATCTCAAGATCGGTCTCAGACTTGAAATTGGTTTATAAATATGAGCCTCAAACAGGATTGGTATTTGGATAAGCCTGAGACATTTCACCGAGTGAAGTGGTAGTTAATATGCATAAACTTGGTACATATGTTTGTATTTTATTTTTGTAATTATTTTGTGTAAACAGATTGAAGTCGTAAATTTTAAATTTACTTTCTCAATTCGAACCTTCGCCACCGTCCACACAAAAATGCGCCACGATAATATCAAATTACTATTGGATACAAATATTATTATAATATATACAAGAAAGACTAATAGGGACAATGTGCGGTGTTCAGTTTCGCCACTAAACACTGAATGTCTCGAATTTGGGAGGAATACAAAGAAATAAATGTCGCGATACTAACTCTGTTTAATCTGTTATATGCACGACTAAACGGAAGTTGACAACAAGTTATTACTAAGAAATTTAGAGAGCATATGCGTATATATATGCGTCCATACTACCACTGTGCCACAGGGAGTAAAATCACACCTTTTTATAGCACCGATCGTAATCTTGATCATTCATTACATTGCTTACCGTTCTCAATGATTAAACAACACCATTTCCCCGTTACCTTATATGGAAATAAATAATTTTAATTAAGAATATTTATCTCGGTTCACTTCATAGTTAAAAATAGCCGGGCTTTTATCAGAGCCGCGGTATTTGTAGAAAGCTGTAACTTACATATGGGATAGTGGTTCCTTTTTACTATACTATTATGGCTGTAGATGTTTAAAAGTGATAGATCAGTCCAATATGTATAAGATTTAATAGGATGCCAGTTGTGGCGCAGGGGCACAGGCGTATAACTGTAAACGCGACAGGTTGTGGATTCGATTCCCACTCGAGGAAACAAACAACAACGAAATATTTTTATTTTACGGAAAGATATATCGTCAAGCTAAAAAAATATGTTATATAAAATACTGTATTATTCAAAAGTTATTTTAACTTATCAAAATGCAAAAAATAAACAACCTCCGTACTCAATAAAATTCAAGAAGTTTTTAAAATAGAGCAGAAAAACTGTTAAAATAAATTTAATCAAGTAAAGATGACACTCAATAAAATATAAAATATAAACTGAACTTGACCGTGAAAAATTCTTCATAATTTTATTTATTTATGCATTTTAGAAAGTGCTACAGAGAAGCTGTCAATAACTTATGGTAACACTTTACCCTCTGTTCCTTATATTTATCTAGCGGAACTCAACGCGTTTTATTTATGAGAATAAGAAAAAAAATATTTGTAAAAACAAAAACCCCGACTGCATCAAACTAAAAAGAAAATAAACAAGCCCAATAGTTTATTAGGATTAACTGTCGGGACCTCTTTAAATTATGCGGGGTTCCTGGTAAAGATTTTATTGATTGAAGAATTACTTATAGGTCCCGACTGTTAATCCTAATAAACTATTGGGCTTGTTTATTTTCTTTTTAGTTTGATGCAGTCGGGGTTTTTGTTTTTACAAATATTTTTTTTATTTTTCATTTTTTTGTTAGAATTTATTATGGTAATGATAATCATGATATACCTTTTTGAAATCCTAAAATTGAGCTGTTGAATTTGATACCCATATTGTAGTATTCGAAACGAATATTTTTTTTTTACTAAGTACAATGGCGTACCACAGCCGCCATGATTATTTTTTATTAACGTCACCTATCTAAGAACACTTGGGCTGCTAATACGAATCTAACGATACCTCAAATATGTAAATCCGTTCAGCGGTTCTGGAGATACGAGGTAATAAACAATATTACATACATACAAGATACGCGCGAAAAACATAACCCTTCCTTAGCAGTCGGGAAAAATAAATAAATTATGTAACAGTAACAAAAGTACGCGAGGCAATTAAGAAATCGTTGGCGGTAGTTTCATATAATAATTATGTCAACCGACAGACGAATGCCACCTCAGTCTACTCGTGACCACGGACTACTGAAAAGTGTTCGAAACGTCGCGTCGGGTTTCTAAAATGTATAATTTTAAATCAAATCAAATCAGCTTCACGCTGTATCCCGCACACAGCAAGGTAGGCAGAGGGAACCTAGTGTTAAGACACTCCGCTCCCCACTGTCTGCCGAATTCTAGAGGCATTACGTGTTGAGTGGCAGAACTCAACGCCGCACTTAACCTCGACATCAGACCGAAGAAATGAAAATATACATTTTAGTAAATATTTCATTTCCTCGAGTGGGGATCGAACCCACAACCAGTCGGTTCTACAGTCACACCTCGTGCCGCTGCGCCACGACCGGCCTCAATATAGTTTTAAATATACGCGATTAATCCGTTTAAAATAGTTTCATTTTAAAATAATTAAAATCATTTCCCCAAATGGGAAACGCTTTCCCTATTAATACGCCTCTTAATATTTAGCTTCACATTGAGTTTCGCCGCACACAATGCCTGAATAATTCGAAAAGTGGGAAGCAGGCGTGTTTTAATGGGAACGGACTGTTTTAACGATAGACTCCCAGGTTCCCTCTGCCTGCCCTGCTGTGTGCGGGATACAGCTTGAAGATCTTAATAATTCACATTTTTTTACTTTTGGTAAACACTGCACCACACTAAAAAAAAATTGTTTGGAACACGCAGCCTTCAAACGAATTTAAATTAATCTAAAGTTAATAAATTCATTTGCATTAAAATGATATTTAAAAAAATATATTTTGTTCCAGGTTTCATCGAGAATTCAACTTAAATACAGTGATAGTGATCAATCATTTCGACATTTTATGATGTGATTTTTGTTACGAAATATATAATAATATATAGTGAGTGTTTGTGTGATGATGGTGTTTTTCACTGGTGTATGAAACGTGATACCTTCCTTTTTGGTAAGTAATTTATATATGTTTAATTGTTTGAGACCAAACCGACTGGTTGTGGGTTCGATCCCCTCGATGAGAAGAAATATTTAGTTAAATTTATATTTCCATTTCTTCGCTCTGGTGTCGAGGTTAAGCGCGGCGTTGAGTTCTGCTACTCAACACGTAATGCCTCCAGAATTTGGCAGAAAGTGTGGAAATGAGTGTCTTAACACCAAGTTCGCTCTGCCTACCCTGCTATGTGCGGAATATAACGTGAAGCTGATTTGTTTTTTTAATTGTTTTCTTTTTTTCTTTATTGCCACCGTACTATGTCCAATATGTTGTTAGGAAGGAGAAGGTCGTTTTCCTAGTTGAGATAAGTCATTTTATTCTCCTGGTGAAAAATACATTTAGCTCTATTTCTTTTTGTTTTATTATTAAGATTAATAAAACGTTGATAGGAAGTAATACTTATAATATGTTATAAGTATTACTTAGGTCCAGTTATACAATTTCTAGACTTAACCAGTCTTAAAATGGAGATGGAGAATGGAGAGGAACTATCTTTTCCTAAGCTCTCTATTTTGCAATAATTACGAATGTATGCAAAATGTAGGATTTCTTTGAACTGGAGGTAGGGTATAGACGGGTACTCTGTTCTTGAGAAATTACAAGCATTTTGTGCCTGCTTGAGAGGATGTCATCGGCAGGAGCGTCCAAAAAAATATTATAAAATCAGTTTGCAATTTAACTCAAATATTTTTTTCTATTTTGAAAAGTACCGAGTTCAAATCCAGCTGCGAATATAAAAAAAAACTCTTATATCGAGTATTAGATACTTTATATCTACAAATAGCACTTTAGAACGTGTTACATTGTATAATTAAATTATACTCTTACATAAAGCTTATTTAACTGAATAAACTTATCGTATAACGGTAACCCGATTTGTTAAATAAGTAAGTATGAGATTGAAGCTGAAATAAAAATAAATACTATGTAAATGCCACTATTTTATTTATTCTAAATAAATGAATCAGCTTTACGCTGTATCCCGCACACAGCAGGGTAGGCAGAGGGAACCTTGTGTTAGGACACTCCGTTTCCCATTTTGCACCGCATTCTGGAGGCATTGCGTGTTAAATAGCAGAACTCAACTAGCCCAAATATAAATTTAAATAAATATTTCATCTTCTCAGAGATCGAACTCACAACCAGTCGATTTTACAGTCACACTTTGTTATTTTTATTCTAGAAGCTTAAAAATAATAATATTTTCATATTAGATTATTTTGTCATCATCATCACTATCTTATTATTTTGACACGCATATCTTTTTTTTATAAAAGTTAAATTAATATTTTAAATATTACACAGTCCAAGATTAATTAGTAGGAAGAGTTTTAAAAGGTTATATTATATTAAAATGTAAATATTTTTAACTAATTTAACGCGATATATTGATATTAAAAGAATAAATGTAACAAAACAACAAACTGAGGCCGTCGTGGCACATCGGCACAAGCGACAGTAAACGCGACGGTTGTGAGTTTCTTTCCCACTTGGGGGAATGAAATATTAAATTATTTTCATTTCCTCGCTCTGGTAACGAGGAGAAGGGCGGCATTAAGTTCTGCCACAAAAGTTTAATTAAATTAATTCAGTATATAATATATACTTTTATAAATATTAAATTATAAGCTGAAATTTTAATTTAATTAAAATTAATTAATTAAATTAAAATGTATAAAAAGACTTTTGATAGAATTCGAAATGCATAGATAATTGGGCGGAAAGTGGGAAACAGAAGTGTCGTAAGGGGAAACGAAGTGTCTTAACACTAGGTTCCCAGGTTAAGCCTACTTAGGTCGAGAAAATAAGAGCAGCTTCACGCTGCATCCCGCACACAGTAGGGTAGACAGAGGGAACCTAGTGTAAGAAACTCCGTTCCCCACTTTCTGCCGAATTCTGGAGGCATTGCGTGTTAAGTGGCAGAACTCAACGCCGCGCTTTGCCTCGACACCAGAGCGAAGAAATGGAAATATAAATTTGAAATTAAGAAAATAAGATATTTGCAAGTATTTGTAATTTTGGCATTGACCCAGTGCAGTGATAATCGGAGAATAGTAATACAAGTTGACAACGCGAATGAATGCGGACTGTGTGTCGATGTCGATTGATAGAAATTACACAATTGCGCTCACTTAGCGTTGGTTGACCAATTTTGTGGGCGAGCAAGTTATAGGAGGTAGCGTTTTATTATTTATCAGCTTCACGCTATATCCCGCACACAGCAGGGTAGGCAGAGGGAACCTAGTGTAAAGACACTCCGTTCCCCACTCTCTGACGAATTCTGGAGGAATTGCATGTTGAGTGGCAGAACTCAATGCCGCGCTTTTAACTCGACACCAGAGCGAAGAAATGGAAATATAAATTTAAGTAAATATTTCATCTCCTCGAGTGGGGATCGAACCCACAACCAGTCGGTTTTCCAGCCACACCTCGTGCCGCTGCGCCA
>JAATLQ010037655.1:15446-45040 GCA_013421005.1 Heliconius erato x Heliconius himera | reverse complement strand
TGATAGACAATACAAAAGCAGAATTATGTGGCATAGAACTTGGCAGGCGCTTGGCACGTAGGTTCCTTGGTTAGGATAAGGGGTACTCCCTTATCCTAAAGGACATTTCTAAAATTCTTAAACGATTTTACTTTTTATAGTCCACGAAAACATGGTTGAAAGTTGTTAGTCGTTAGTTATATAAAGTAAAAGTAGGTTAGAGCAATTTGTCATTTATTTGTGAATAAGTATAACTCAAATATATAATTACTTCTAATTAAATTTCAATCAATCTCTCTCAAATCTTTTATCACTTTCAAAATATTTTTTAATAGATAGCTTTTGTGCTCTTATTTTAATTTTTTTTATTAAAATCGCTATCACAGCATTGTGTTATGATTAAATATTTCTACACTCAATTTTCGAAATATTGCATTTTAAGTTACGAAACAACGCCGCGCTTTGTCTTGTTATTGGAACGAGGAAATGAAATTATATTACCTCAACTGAAAGTCGAACCCACAACGATCGTACTTACTGTCGCTGTGTCGCGCGCTCTTATAAATTGTACCATAATAGAGTAAACAGTTTACTTAGCGGTGAAGAAACGAGCCTGTCACATACAAATTGAGTTATTGCTCGCTGCTGATGTTTAATTGATTTTGCATAAACATGTGTACGAATATAATATTGACATATTAATGTTATATTAAGATCTATTTGTTTTAAATTATTTTATTTGTTTATTTTATCTTATGAGTATATACTGTTTTAATTAATTCAGATATACAGCAGGATAGGCAGCGGGAACCTAGTTTCAAGAAGTACCGTTCCCCAGTTTCCGCCGAATTCTGAACGCATTATGTGTTGAGTGGCGGAACTCATATATAAATAAAAATATAAATTTAAACAAATATTTCATTACCTCGAGCGGGGATCGAACCCACAAGCAGTCGCGTTAACACTACAGTCATACACTTGTGCCTCTGCGCCACGGCTGGCCTCAATATTTTTGTATTAGATTTTTTTATTATACTTTTCATTCTTATTATATCTTCCTTTCCATTTTTATATCTTTCGTCTGATATCGGGTCGCACCTGGAGGAAAGTGGAGAAAATAGTTACCTTTTATTTTTCTTATCGACCTTTCGATCTATGAAGGCTGATATATAAAAAATGTGAAAGTAAAAATGCCATAAAATTTTTTATTATACTACTTCTAAAAATCACCCCTTTATCATGAATTTAAATAATCCTAGTATAGGTATGACCTTGTCAATCCAATTTATAAGGCTTTAAAACCACTTCTATTTTCAAGTAGCACGCGAACAAAAAATCAATATCAAAATGTGGTTTTTCCTATTTAAAAAAAAAGTCTATAGCTGATTTTTTCTAGACATTGCGTGTTGATTGGCGGAACTCAGCGCCGCTACTTATGAGTGTAGGTTCTAAGATAATATCGTTTTTTTTTACTTTTTATTTAGTTGTTATTATTTTTTGCACATTTTCATTCGTTGATATTCATTTATATGGTTATAAATTAGTGTTGTGAGGTTTTCTCTGCCTATCCCGTTATAATATGTAGGATAAAGCGTGAAGTTGTGTGATATAATATTCAATTCCTAACATTTCTAATGCCGGAGAGAGGAGAAGAAAAGAAGAAAAACAAAGTTTTCGGTTTTAGTTTTTTTCCTAGTTTTACACCAGTAAAGTAATTCGTATCTTTGAAAACTTTTTAATTCGATCACACCTTCGGTCATTTTGCTTCATCATCATCAACACCATGTCAACCTTTCGGCGCCTATAAATAGACATAGGCCTCCTCCAAAAATCTCCTACGCCGATCGTTCCTGCGCTGCCCGCATCCAACGGCTTCTCGTGACCTTGACTTTAGTTATATAATGTAATTAAAAAAAATCGATTCACGCTGTATCCCGCATATATTATGGTAGACTGAAGGCACCTGCTGTTAAGATACTGCCTACCTCAATTTTTAAGATAATATACGTGTGTGTGTGTCGGACCCGGACACTGAATGTCTTCTACAACGAAGAAATGAAAATAAATAATTCCTCCAACGGGTAATCGAACCCACAGCCGTAGCGTTCACACTCGCTGCGCCACGACAGAATTATATAATGTATTTCCAAATAATTCTTATATAAATAAAAGTAAACTAAAAAAAATGAAAAAAAAAGAAAAATAAAGCCCAACAAGCATCCAAGTAGGCAGTAACCTTCACGAACATCTGTTCGCGGGAATGTTAAGGTGGGTTTTCGCAATCGCGCTTATATGGCGAAAGGGGTCATTGCTAGCCAAACTCGACCTTAACGTGTCGCGATCCTGACTACTTTGTATATACGATGTATGGTACTATATGTGCTGTGTGCGTCAAAAATCAGATGATATTTTAATGTAATATAGATTTTTTGGGTTTAGTATGTTAGATTGCGTTTGAATGTAAATACGAAGGTTGTGGGTTCGATGCTTGTTTGAGAAAAAGAATATTTTTTATTTTGCTGTTCGGCAAGGAAAAATCCCGGAGTTCCGCCACTTAACACACAATGTCTTGTTTCCGGAAAGAGACGTCATTAGAGACGCAGGGGACTAAGCGTAATATTATAACCGCGATAAATTGTGGGTTCTATTCCCATTCGAAGTAACAAAATATTTAAGATTTTAATTCCCTCACTGTGGTAACGCGGCAAAGAGCAGCGGAAAGTGGAGAAAGGAAGTTCTTATTTGGAACGGAGTTCTCTGCCGTTCTCTGCCTACTCTGCTACATGCGTGATACTGCGTGAAGAAGCGTGAAAATAAAAGTAAAAATAATATGTCACTGATAAGAACAGAAAGAACCATATGGTTTAATGAACACATTTCATATCGGCCATGACCCGAAAGTGGACCAAATAAACATGACCTCACGTTGAGGAAAACAAAATGTAATATATAATTTTATTTTCGTTTTAAAACTTGCATATAATTATTATTCATATTTTAAAAATAATTTTATCATATTAATAAGAGTTTAACCGAAACGCTGACGACTGTCAATAATTAGCTGAAGGTCGCGGATTCGAGTCCGAGCGGTGTAAATATTTTTTCTTGTTAATTTCGTTTGCTTTATACTTTATAGTTAGCCTTACGTTTGACCTTAACTAATATATTAAAAGTGATTCATAAGATATTAAATATCGATTAATAACTTTTTAAACTTTACAAATCTTCCGTGTTTTGTTAAATTATTTTCATTTCCTTGTTTCGATAACGAGAATAAGCGCGATGTTAAGCTCTGCTATACAAAAAAAAAATAAGTGTGAAGCCATAAAAAATATATTCCTCAAAACTCTCTGAAACTATTTCTATCATATTATAAAACGTAAAATTGCGTTACAATGACGTGACTGCTTAAGACCTTAAGAAGCGGTATTGGCTAATATTTAATTATTATTTAATATTTACAAAACCCTCGTAAAGAATAACGTAGTACTTATTTAGAAAACGTATAAAAATTTGAACGTAGCGGGACTCGAACCCGCGCCTCCTGCAAAACCGACCAGGCGCTCTGACCACTAAGCCATACGTTCTCATAATTTTTTATACGTTTTCAAAATAAGTATTTTTTTTCCTAAGTGTGGCTTAACACTTTAAAACTGATAAAAATAATAACGTAGTAATTTTGCAAAATTAATATAAATTAACAGCCTGTTAATCAAGTTATCAAAAAAAACAAATACACAAAAAAAACTATTAGTATGTATATACATATGTAATATCAGGAGGTTTTTATTATTTCAAAAATTGAATTTTATATTCTTTACTATATGATAAAAAACAAAGGTCAATTTTTTTTTTTAAATTTCAAATGATATAAAAATGTATATACATAAGGAAAGAACAAAAAAAACAGATTTTGCAGGTTTATACTTTAAGGCCCGTATTTATAAACTGCTCTGAAGTGTAAGATCAATCTTGAGATGCCGTCTTCATCCATTAATTATATAATATCTATGAATGAAAGCCGCATCTCAAGGTCGATCTCAGACTTGAGAGCGATTTATAAATAAGTCCCCAAGACGATCAAATATATAATAATATGATTTTAATGAGAACTGACGTCGGTACAGTTTAGTGGAAGACGCGTCAGTAATGTAAGTTTCCCCTGGAAACCAAAACCAAGACCTTGTAACATTTTTATTACGAAATTCATGAGAATAAGGACAACTTGATATTTATTTTATTTGTTAAATAAATTATATAAGTTTGAAATTTATATTCATTATATAACTTTTTTTGAGTGTCGTAGCGCAGGCTTAACGCGACAGGTTGTGGGTTCGAGTTCCGCTCATGGAAATTTCCTCGCTCTAGTAACAAGGCAAACTGCGGCGTTAAGTGGCTACTCAACACGCTATGTTTCTAAAATTCCGCGAATAAGGGTGTCTTAACATTAAATTCCCAGGTTCCCTGTGTCTACTCTACTGCAGCGTGAATTTAATAGAAATATAACTTTTTTATATTAAAATTACCTTAACATAGATCTATATGATTATATTATATACATATAGTTTCTATGTATGCTAAAACAGACCAAACAGGAGAACAGACGGACCCAAATAAAAGTGATCCTATTAGGGTTCCGGTCTTTTGTTTTGAAGTATGGAACCATAAAAAACATTTTTGACTCTACTATGATTACTAATTATTTACACTTTTAAATATAAGTATATTTTAAGGGCACACCGAAGATTATCAACGCAACGATCGTCAGTTCGAATCCCACTCGAATCAAAGTGTTTATTAATTTCAATTTAAAAGGCAGTCTCTGGAACCAATAATAACAAAATAAAATAGCACTCTTCTTTTAAAATAGCCTACAATCAAATCTTCATAATTATTATAAATGTAAAAATTCGTAACGATGAATGTTTGTTCTACTTTCACGCAAAAACTACTAAACAGATTTAGATGAAACTTTGCAGTAACATAGCTTATACATCAGAATAACACATAGGCTACAAATGATTTAAAGATTTTGTATAATTAAACTATAATATAACAAAAAGTTTAAGCGGGCGAAGCCGCGGGTGAATCTCAAGATATGCTTAACGAAATAACTTAATCTTGACACTGACATTGTACATCGACAAATCGAATCGAAACGCGTACAAATAGTTTGAGAATGTTAAAGTGAATCACCACGTCTGTATGGTGAGTAATAATAAGCTAACTTAGTCGCGTGTTCGTCATATTCTTAATATTTTATAAGGGAATATCCGTTATTAATAGAATTTTAATGAATATTATATTATTATAATAATAACTTAGTGGAATTGATAACGTTGTATCGTAGGTGAGACGTAACTTCTATTCTCAGCTGGATTTGAGACTGATCAAGTGAGAATCGAACTGAGAACCATTGCGTTTTAAGTTAGAGTTAAGATACTCCGTTCCCAACATTCTACTCGATTTTTGCCTGTTGATTGTCAGAACTCGATGTTGATTTGTCTTCCTATTAAAGCAAAGAAATCAAAATTCATGAGGCCAGTCGTCGTCTGTAAAACCGACTGATTGTGGGTTCGATCCCCACCCGAGGAGATGAAATATTTAATTAAATTTATATTTCCATTTATTCGCTCTGGTGTCGAGATTAAGTGCAGCCTTGAGTTCTGCCACTCAACAGGCAATGCCTCCAGAATTCGACAGAAAGTGGGAAACGAAGTGTCTTGACACTAGGTTCCCTCTCCCTACCCTGCTGTGTGCGGGATACAGCGTGAAGCTGTTTTTTTTTTTCTGGACTGGATTGGTAGTGGGAATCGAACCCACAACCAGTCCAGGGCACCACGATAGTTTCACATTAAAAATATATTATACATATGTACAATATAAATGCTTGTTAAAAATAAATCGCTACAAGTTTCTCCGCAGAACGAGAAACGTAGAAATTTATAACGTCGCTTATAACCAAGAGTCCCCAGCTTTTTATTTGACCATATTTGGAACACCAACGCAGCAGATACTTGACGAATTCTGTTGAAAATGCTAAATTATTGTATTATTATGTTAATTTTTATATTATATTATGAGTTAAGTGGTCATTTTTTTTCAAATTTTGTATATATTACGAAAGTGTAAGCGTATGGGATAAGATTTGTTGAGCTTTTACTGATTATATAAGAGTGACGTTTGTAACCACAAAATAAGTTTCATATATTTGATATTCATTGATTTAAGTGGAAGCTTTCCAGAGTCCCCTCGAATTCTAGAAACGATGACTTAACTAAACTGTATTAGAAGAGCGGTTAAATAGGAATTGCTCATTCCCCAAAATGGGAATGGAACCCAAAACCATCATGCTTATAGTAAGACGATAGAAAAGTGTCAGTAATTACACTTTTTGTTGTTGTTGTGTTAGTTAATTAAATATAAAAAAATGTGTTAAAAATTGTTATTATCTTTGTTAAGAAAAAAAGTTGTAGACGAAATGATTTTAGGTAGTATTTTTTTACCTTTTAGATTTTTACCTTTATCACCAGCGCGTTAGCAAAAGAGAACGGAGTGTGATACAATATGGTCTCTCCATACTTCTTTTTCCTCGTACACTGTCATCAAACTCTTCATACATGCTCCTCTGAGGATCCTTAAGTGACCTTCCTCCAATGTCATCGATATTGTGTTCTCGAAGATCAATCGATACCTCCCTTGCTTGATAATGTATTATATCGGAAAATGGTTTATTAATTTTCTTTTAAAAAAATATTTTTAAAATTTTTTTCTTTATTTAAATATCAATTCTTAAGAAATATCAAAACCAAATCAGGTCGTTCTCTTTTTCCGAAAAAAATCTATCAAGAACATAAATAGATATAAAATGAAACAAATACATATAAAACGATATCAAATTACTGAAAAATAAAACCTTTCTTCAAATTCTATATTATTACAGTAACAAATTATACACCTGTTTAGGACATCTCTACGACAGCTCTAAAAATATATCGAATCCCCGACCTATCCTCACGTCCTTCTAATATTGGATTATCCTGGATTTACAGTAATTATATGTGCCTTTAGTAAAGTGGTATAAGCTTAAATATTTTCTTTTTTATATGACGATTTATTTTGTATGAATGTCGTATTATCAAAACCTATTGGGTACTTCAAATTGACCTAGAAGAAATTGAAATTTAATAAGTGAGAACTTATGAAACAAATAAAGGAAAAATTCCAAGATTATTAATTTATAGCTATTATTTATCACAAAAACTTATATGTATTTACAAATACATTTTTTTTTATTTCATGCAAAAATAATCATTTCGGTTTCCAGGACGCGCGGGTTCGAGTCCCGCTACGTTCAAACTTTTATACGTTATCTAAATAAGTAAAATTAAATTTGTCAGCTGTTACAGTTAGTACTTCCCGGTGCTCTAAGTATAATTATAAAATTAGTACAGAACCCTCGGTTGATTGGGTTTTTTTTTACAGGAAACAGAAAAAATATAGATATCTGAATAATTTAGATCCATTTCATTGAAAATATATATTTTTAACTATTAGAAACACAGTATATATTAGTCTTAAGTTTGTGCTATTGTATATTTTATTTTTTTTATTATGTAACAAATGGTGGTAAAGAATTCGGCAGAAAGTGGGGAACGGAGTGTCTTAATACTAGGTTCCCTCTGCCTACCCTGCTGTGTGCGGGATACAGCGTGAAGCTGATTTTGATTTATTTTAATTTTAAATGATGGTAAACCGAATAAATAAATAAATATACTAATAAAGACTGTCGTGTCGTACATATATGTGACTGTCAAAGCAACTCTTCGAGATTAATTTCCAACTCGGAGGTATAAAATATTTAATATTTTCATTCCCTTGAGGTCAGTCGTGGCACAAAGTGGGACTTGAAAAGCGATTGGTTGTGGGTTCGATCCCCACTTGAGTAAAATGCATAATATTTATTTAAATTTATATTTTAATTTCTTCGTTCTGGTGTCGAGGTAAAGCGCGGCGTTGAGTCTCTCGCCACTCAATGTCTCCAGATTTCGGTGGAAAGTGTTAAACGGAGTGTTAACAAACGTAGGTTCCCTCTGTCTACTCTGTTGTGTGTGGGATGCAGCGTGAAGTTGATTGATTGATTTTTGTTTCCTCGTTCTGGCGTTAAGGCTTGCTTGCGCGCCGTTGTGTATCGCCAGTATCGCCACTCAACACGCAATTCCTCTAGAATTCGCCCAAAAATGGGGAGTGTCTTAACACTACATTCCATTTATCTACCGTACTATACGGGGAATACCCTAAAAAATTAATAAATAAAAAAAACTATCAAAAATTCTCCATAAAAAAAGACACGTTAAAATTACGTCATTCCACACGAAGTGCCCAACGGAGTGACATCAACACTATACGAAAATAAATCTCGGCCCTATTCCGAGAAGTATTGAGGAATGCAGCCGTTGAGATGATCGCTGGTGATCGTTGCATACCGTTGACATAGATGTTATTTTTTTTTTTAATTTTACTTTTTTGAATGTATGAATTTATGTTTTAAATGTAATTGAGAGATGTTATAAGCAAATTCCGTTGCTTAATACAGTTTTAAGTGTTTTATAATTTATTTTGATAGATTTTTATACTTTTTTTATATAGCTAACACTCTGTATCCCGTTAATAGCTGGGTAGGCATAAAAAATCTGGATATCTAGTGCTAAGACTAATTCTGTCGCTTCATAAGGCATTAAACACAAATCAAAATATTAAGTATCTCGTCCTCCTGGGAATCGAACCCACAATCGTTGCCTTTACTTTCCATATGCCATTAAATTCTGAAAAAAATATATATTGTAGTATTTGTAACTGCGTTCTTTTAACTACTCAACTAAGTAATATACTAAATCTGCTTATTATATCACTATTATAAAGAAAACGTCTCAAAATATAAAATATTTAATCGATTTAATTAAAAAATAATAATTGCAGCGTGATACGCATACAGCAGGGTAGGCAGAGGGAACCCAGTGATAAGACACTCCGTTTCCCACTTCCCGCCATATTAATAAATAATAATTCATTCCCTCGAGTGGGGATCGAACCCACAACCGTCTTGTTCCCTATAATGTCTTAATTCATATTAAGAAATTAAATAAAAAAAAAATTAAATCAGCTTTACGCTGTATCCCGCACACAGCATGGTAGGCAGAGGGAACCTTGTGTTAAGACACTCCGTTCCCCACTTTCTGCCGAATTCTGGAGGTATTGCGTGTTGAGTGGCAGAACTCAACGCCGCGCTGAACCTCAACACCAGAGCGAAGAAATGGAAATATAAATTTAAGTAAATATTTCATCTCCTCGAGTGGGGATCGAACCCACATATTAAGAAATAAAACAATAAAATCATTTCTATTTCTCTATCTAATAAGCTATACAAATCACGCCAAGTATTCGAGTTGACCTTACGACCTGAGACCGAAGTCATTAACAGAACATGTCTTTATAGTTTATTTAGATTCTTGTCTCAGCTTCATTGTGGATAATTGATGAAAGCAGTATATTTACATGTAGGTGGTTGCAGGTTCAAGTTAAGTTTAGGTGAAATTTTATTGCACTTTTTTTAGGTTCACGCTGTATTTCGCGTATAACTGGGTAGAGTAGGTAAATAGAAGTTATTGTTAGGACGCTCCCTTTTCCACTTTTCGCTCAATTGCTTGGACATTACGTGCTGAGTGGCGTAACTCAACGCCGCTTTTTCTTGTTACACGAAAGAAGAAGTCATAACAATTCATTCTATCAAGTAGTAGGTAATCGAACGTACCACCATCGCGTTTCCGGTCAAACACTATGCCGTTGAGCCACGACGGCCTCAATCTAACGCACGTTCGCACGTTTTCTTTAAATAATTACTACCCTATGTTAAAATAAATATTAATTATTTATATCATTTGATATGAAAGAACAATATCTAAAGGGAAAAAGCCAAAATTCTACCATATTTAATTAAATACAGGCCAGTAGAGGCGCAAGTGCACAGGCGTCTATCTATACCCACTAGAGAAAATGAAATAATTAAGTATTCATTTTCTCGTTCTTGTAATGATGTAAAGGGCGGCGTTGAACTCCGCCATTCAACACGCAATTAACGGAAGTAAGGGATTTAATGCGAACGGAGTGTCTTAACACTAGTTTGCCAGATTTCCTTTACCTACACTTGTATGTTCGGAATACAGTGTTAAACCTTAAAAAAAATATTTATTAGAAATAAAAGAAGTCTGTATTTAAAATTAAAATAAAGATAAAATACCTACAATAAACATTTTCTTATAACAGACTACCGTTTCATATCTCAAATTACGACAACGATACATTACTTACGCAACTATAATAGTTTAGTATTCAACGTGCTATAAAATACATAATAACAGATTCTCTAACAATTATACTTGATGGATCGTTAATGATAGTAGCGGGTTATAATTTGTCTTATATGCTAATATTGTGCTTCGTTTAAACGTGTTTGGCTTTATATTGAATAGCTTCACGCTGTATCCCGCATACGTAATGTCCAGACCAGACGACCCATTTTGAACGGAACCGTCCCGTTTTTGCTTATGTGTCCCGGTTTTGGGGGACCCCAAAGACAGCACCGGGACGTATAAGTGTCCCGTTTTCCGGAATGGGACTAAAATTTCCGTTTGCCATTCGACTGACTAAAAAAAACGAGAATAACTAACATTTTTGCATACCATACCTAGAATAAAACAAATGAAATATTCAAATGTTAATTTTTAATATAATAGTTAAAGAATAAGATATTGATAATAAACAAACAAACCAATGTCCCGTTTAGAGCCAAAAGAAATGGCCACGTCACGCATACCTATAGCTAGATAGGCACAGGGATCCAAGTGTTAAGACACTCCGTTGCTTGTAGAGTGGCAAAACTCAACGCTGCACATTGTCAAGTTACCAGAACGAGGAAATAAAAATAATTTATTCCGCCAAATGGGAATCGAACCCACAACCGACGCGTATACAGTCAAACGCTATGCTGTTGCGCCACGATGGACTAGTGCTTAGTTCTTTTTTTAAAATATTTATATGTGCAACGGTAACGAGTCGTTTTTTTACTCGGAGGAATGTAATATATTTAAATACTTCCGTTTTTATAATTTTATGGGTGAATGTAGGTACGTACGTACATGTTACACCTAGACTACGCCTAATATTTTCAAAAAACGGAAAGAGGAGTGTCTGAACACTAAGTATCTCTCTCCCTCAGGAGAGACTACGTGAAAATAAAAAAATATATATTTAACGCAATAACAGAATCTCTTAGATTCTCTAAAGGATAACTGTTGGATCATAAGTAATAGTTACGTATAATTTCTCTTGATAATATTATACATATTACGTAAATTAAATTATTAGAGGCCAGTAGTATTAGTGGCGCAGAGGCACAAAGTGTGGCTGCAAAATCGACTGGTTGTGAGTTCGATCCCCACTCGAGGAAATGAAATAGGTATTTATTTACATTTATATTTCCATTTCTTCAAAACGCGGCGTTGAGTTTTGCCACTCAACACGCAATGCCTCCAGAAATTGGCGGAAAGTGGGGAACGGAGTATCTTAACACTAGGTTTCCTCTGCCTACCCTGCTGTGTGCGGGATATAGCGTGAAGCTGACTTAATATAAACATTCATATAATATTTAATGGAGACACAAAAAAAACAGAGAAGAATGAATCGAAATGTTTTTTTTTTGTTTTATTCATTGATTTATATTGTTCAATTCAACTTAAACTATGTTCTTGTACAATGTTATTAGTAGCCTTTGTGCACAGCTAAATGAATTCCGACAGGCGTATGTGCGTCTGCGTCGCATCGTCTGATATAACTCCGTACTAGTGAATTCTTAGGGATGTCCAGATTAGATATTGCGATAAAAAAAATGATAAAATATAAAATATTAAAGCAAGTTGTGGTGCAGGGGCACAAGTGTGTGACTGTAAGTGCTACAGGTTGTGGTTCGATTCCCACCCGAGAAAATGGAATATTTATTTACATATATATTTCTTCGTACTGGTGTCTGGTGCGTCCAGAATTCGTCATGAATTAACGCCACTCAACATACAATGTCTGGAAAATAGGGCAGAGAGTTGAAACGGAGTGTATTAACACTAGATCCCCTTTGTCTACTGTCTAAGGGACAGTACTAAATACATGCGGCGTACATCGTGAAACTAAAAAATGGGGAAGGTGATTTACTACACACTACTTTTTTCTACCTATATTTATATGGATCATTTGTTCTATTTTTAATTATCGACAATTTTTATTAAATAAAATATTAAATATAAATTAAATAATAAACATTTAATATAATCTAAAAACAAGGTTGTCCTAAACATATTTTGTATTAAAAGCTTAAAACAATCATATTAAGGCAAATAAAAATATTTTGATAACCCTATCAAACTAATGTCACCAGTGTCAACGTGTCGAGGCGGGCGTCCTTGGTTCGATTCCTAGTACTGGCAATAGATTAATAATACCTTGCTGACATATTGTATAACGCTCCTGTACCTAATAGTAGGTATAAAAACTTTTGACTGTTAAATATGATGTCATTCGATTGGAATAATATTACTATAAATAAAATAAAAATAAATTTAAGAGGTTTGGTTTAAAAGGTTGTAGGTTCGATTCTGACTCTGGGGAATTAATTATTTTCATTTTGATAAGCCAGTGCGGCGTTTAGTTCCGCTACTTCATATACATCAAATATCTCGGATTCAATTCGGATGGAGAGTGAAGAAAAAAAATAAGTTCTTCGCGGTGGTGTTGAGGCAAGTCGCTGCGTTGAGTTCCGCCACTCAACACACAATGCCTCCCCAATTCGGAGGTAAAAGGGGAATGAAGTATCTCAATATTAGGTTCCCTATGCTTACCCTACTCTGTGCGGGGTACAGCGTGAATCTAAAAAAAATACTTAAATGAAGATTACAAATAAATATCAATAAATTTTACTTAGACTTCCATCTCTTCCCTTCTTTTTACTTCCTTCTAGAACAGAATAATGTGATATTTTATATCAAAAACTGTAACACACAAACCATATCAACCGTTACCGTCTACCGTATTACTCATTTAATATTTTCCGCGTTCTCAACTAGCTATACATATATAGAGATATATATAGAGATTCAAAATTAAGATAAATCCGCTGGTTCCACTTAATAGTTGATTTTTTAGGAACTTTATTGCGGTTCGTCGACCCTAACGGTGACCATAGTTATGATAGTGTAAATATTAGCACCATGACTTGAATTTTTTTTATATATTTAAATATCTCTAGCTATCTGAGGCCGTCGTGGCGCAGAAGGCGGCGGTTGTGGGTTCGATCTGTTGAGGAGATGAATTATTATGTTTTTCTTAATATTTTCATTTCTTCGCTCTGGTACCAGGGCAAAAGCTGGTGTTGAGTTTTGAAATTCAACACGCAACGCCTTGAAACATTCTGCGGAAATTGGGGAACGGAATGTCTTAACACTAGGTTCCCTCTGCTTACCCTGATGTATGCGGGATAGAGCGTGAAGCTGATTTATTTATTTTATATAATATATATTTCGAATATTATAATTACGAAATAACAATGTTTTCTTATTCACACTTACAAAAAAGTCGCACTTATTCTGTAATATTTCACAATTGATATAATATCTACATGTTTATATATATATAGTAAAGTTAAAGTAAAGTAAAGTTAAAGTAAAGTGTTCATTCATCAATAAAAGTCTAAAACAATTGTTTAAACAATAATATTAGCAAGCAAATATTTGTAGGTCACATTTTTGTTTTTGTGAGCAAAATTAGTAAATAACATATCTGGTGACTTTCACCATTTAATAAAAAAAAAATTTTACGCTTAAAATTCTATATCCTTATACCGCTGATTTGATGCAACAACGACGTTTTTATGTTTTTTTTTTTATATGTTAAATTTAAACAATTTTGTCAAGCGTGAGGAGCGACTATTTACAAATTTCGTCTCTTGTAATATAAAAAAAAGTACAAATTCATTATTGTTGCACCAAACAAGTGAATGACGTATTCTTATTTCTCCCGCACATAAAAGAGTGACAGAGAGAAAGGCCTCCGTTCTCCATTTTTCGTCAAATCCTGGAGACCTTGAGGCGGTGTTGCGTAGTGGAAACAAAGTTATGTTAGGATCGGAATAGTATTCGATCGTTTGATTCGCAGTCTAAAGCAAAAATACTTAGCCCTCTAATCAACACTCAACGCATAGCAATGACAAAACAATAGACAATATTTACTGAGTATGTCAAGATATTTAATGTTATAAATATATTAACATGGCAAAAATTAATTAAAAAAAAAACTACTTTAATATTATACCCATATAGTAACTATGTTTACAATATTAAAATATAAAAAAAATATTATACGGAATATTCATTGAAATATTGATAAAATTAATGTTCTTTTTTTAGTTTTGCCGCCCGCTAATAGCAGGGTGGGCAAAGATAACATAGTGTTAAGTCATTCCGTTCTCCACTTTGCCCATGACAGTCGTTAAATTTCTTGTTCGTCTAATTTTCTAAAAATCATCGATAAACTGAGTGGTGGAATCCAACATCACGCCATGACTTGTTACCAAAGCGAAAAAACAAAAATAATTAATTTCCTTGAATGGGAAACGAACCCAGAACAATCATATTTACATTCAATCCTCATAAACCTTGTATTATAAAAAAAATATAACAATTGTCACTAACTAATTGTAATTAACTAAAATATTCGACCAGCACATACCACAGACAAAATATTTAATTGGGACCAAGTCCGTCTGAATGGGTGGCGGCGTTATATTAGTATGAAAAAAGGAAGATCGAAATAGTCGGCGCCGTGCCGCGTCGAGCACCTGTCAAGAGCGCCATTTCGGAAAAAAATGTTGCGCGATTTGGCGGGAAATGTGACATTAGCATTTTTTTATTGATGGCTATATAGTTTTTAATGAGTGCGTATGCATTATTTCAGCTTAAAGATATGTTTTTAGTGAAGAAATATCAATTTATTTAATAATTTAGTGAAGATTAAGTTTGAAATAAAAAATAAATAATAATATAAGTCATCTCTTAGTTATTTATATTAGTGTTAGTCATACTGGATATTATAAATTTGGAACAATATAATTAGAGACAATTGTGTTACCCCGCGTGTTCTTGGTAACGTTCATTTGCAATGCAAATAAAATATTAACAAGGCTGCGTAATCCTCTAAAAGGACACTGAATTTCTACTTTGTTTCAAACTGAATATAATACACCTACTAACATGACGAAATTTAACACGTAATGGCCAGTAAAAAATATTTACGAAAGGCTATAAAAAATTAAATTACTAAATTATTCAATTAATTATTTATTAAATTATTATTTTTATGAATGGAAATTTATTTTATGTATTTTCATAGAGCTATTCCACAGATTATAACAGGATGGGTCCCATAGATTAAAGAGTACATTAAGATTTATATGACAGACTATATATATTCTCAATTGGATAATGTCGTCCACTGCATACATTAACTGTTTTGCAATCAAATTCTATCTTATTGTACAAAGTACGGACTTATTTATTTTATATTAGTAAATTGTTAAAAAATATTAGTTTTAAATCATTTGTTTAATCTTACTATTTTAAAACATTTTTATAGTACACAAATATACATATAATTACATCTTAATTACAGATGTTACAAGCTTCACGCTGTATCCCGCAGATAGCAGGGTAGACAGAGGCAACATGGGAACCTATGTGAATTCTCGATGCACTATGTGTTGACTGGCGGAATTCTACACCGCAATTTATCTAGTTACCAGAGCTATGAAACAAAAAAATCAAATATTTCCGATCGGTAATCGAAACTTCTACCATCGGGTTTACAGTAAAAAAATAACACTTCATTATCTAAATTTATTAGAATACTAAATCCACTACCCATATATTATTTTTAAATAAAAAAAAGATTAAATCATGGTAACGTCACTAAAAGAATCATCAATAAATAAATTCTATGCACACAAAGAAAAGGCATTAACCTCATTGCGAATATGCTGTAAAATTAATCAGGATGTAAGTACTTATTGTCAACTAACAAATCGCTGAGCTATAAGTGGGTCAGTTTTCACTAAACATGTAATATATGAATATTACTTATGTTTCGTCTACAGTATGTATATACATATATAGAGTAAGTGAGGCCAATCATGACGCAGGTCATCAAAAAATGTGGCTGTAAAACCGACTGGTTGTGGGTTCGATCCCCACTCGAGGAGATGAAATATTTAAATTTATATTTCCATTTCTTCGCTCTGGTGTTGAGGCAAAGTACGACGTTGTGTTCTGCCACTTAACACTCAATGCCTCCAGAATTCGGCAGGAAGTGGAGAACGGAGTGTCTTAAGATTAGATTCCCTCCTGCTTACCCTGCTGTGTGCTGCAGCGTGAAGCTGATTTAATTTATATAAAGTACATGTAATGATAGTAGTTTTGTTTTTCTCTTTCAAAAGCGCGGGTCAAAGCGCGTCGTGAAGTTCCGTCACTAAACACACCTTTAGAATAAGGCGGAAAATGGAGAAGAAACGGAAGTTTTTTTTTCATGAGAACAGAGTATTTTAACACTATATTTTCCGATTTCTTATAGAAAAATCTATGTATATAATTAGAGTATTGATCAACTGTATACACCTTTTTAACTGATACGAAAAGAATTTCCTTATCATTTCTTAGGTTCGTGTGGGCGGGCGTAGGGCCTATTAAATATTATACCTAAATTTTTACTATCAAAACTCAGTGATACCAAATCATATAAAAAAAAACAGCTTCACGCTGTATCCCGCACACATCATGGTGGGCAGAGGGGGAACGGAGTGTCTTAACACTAGGTAGTGTTAAGACACTCCGTTCCCCATACAAAACCAAATCATATAATTCTCTTTAATGATTTTATTTTTTAAAAACCAATTTTAGAATAAAAAAAAGTTTCAATGAACAAAAATAGGTCTTAAACAATGTGAATAATTGTTATTAGATACTATAATACAGACATTACTAACCTGATTATAAATACACCACAAAATTCATTAGAATATGGATACACGCTGGGCTGAGTGGGTTGATTTTAACGAACCGCTTAAGCTTTGTTCACACGATAGTGAAATGAGAATACTAGGTACAGTCGTTGGCTTTATTTTTAGGTTCCGTCACCTTAAAAATAGGAACCTCTATGTGACTACTTTGTTCTTCTTTGCCTGGTTTGTCGTAAGTTTATCAAGACTATTTTTATAAGCAGAAAGAACTTACTGATTTTACTCAGTAAAATTTTAAAAGTAAATTTCCTTACATTGGCCGGTAACTTCCACGATTTACTAGTTAAAATAAAAAATGATATACATATATAATCAAATACAAATGAAATATAATATAAGCCGTCGTGTCGCAAAGGCACAAGTGTGTGATTGTAATGGGATAGTTGAGGTTCGATTCCTATTAGGGGGAATGAATTTTTATTTATTACTATTTTCATTTTTTTGCTCTGGTACCAAGCAAAGGCGGCATTAAGCTCCGCCACTCAACAAACAAGGCCTCAATAATTTTGCAGAAACTGGGGAACGGACTGCCTTAATACTAGGTTCCCTTGCTATATGTGGGATACAGCGTGAACCTGATAAATATATATATATTATGCTTATGTATACTCTGCCTTACAATTCAAGAGTCGTGATACGTAAGTAGATCATTACATATTATTATTAGTACATAACATAAACTATTGGACACGATGGGAATGTTTGGTTTAGTTTCAATTAATAATTTAAATTGATGTTTGAATATATGAGGCGGTAGTGGCCCAGTGGCACTGGCATGTGACTTTCAATTACGGTTGTCGATTCGATTCTCACTCAGGGAAATTAATTGTTATTTATTAATATTTTTATTTCTTCGCTCTGGTAATAAGGCAAACCCATTTAACACCCAATTAAAAGGAGTGTATCAAAGCTAGATTCCCTTTGCCTACCCTACTATATGCGGGATACAATGTGAACCAAAAAAAACATAAAAAAGACATCAACCTATTGGTTCAGTGGATAACTTAAGTGGATGATAAAGTAGTAAGATCAAATCTCAATCTTAATATTAAAGTAAAACTGATCTCAGACACAAAGGATTCGTTCTCCTTTCAAACACTTCCGTTCTCCACTTATTGCTAAATTCTGGATTCATTGCTCGTTACCAGAGCGAGAAAATGAAAATATTAAATGTGTCATTTCCTCGGGTAGGAATCGAACCCACAACCTTTCCCGTCGCGACTGGGCTTCTTATATTCAAAACAAACGTATAATTTATGATATGTTGTTAGTTTCGTATGTAGGCGGTTTTTTATATTTTACTTAATGACAAGTAGTTTTGTTTAAATCAAAATCACATAATTGTTTTACATTTCTCATTTAACGAGTGCCTAAAGCGTTTGAAATAGGTAGTTGTCCACTTCATCTATAAAATATGTAAGTATTTCTTAATAATATTTAAGAAGCACAGCGTCTGACTGTAAACGCGACGATCGCGGGTTCGATTTCCACTTGGGGGAAATGAAATATTTCGATTTCCTAGCTCTGGTTACAGCGTAAAGAGCGGCGTCAAGTTTTCTTTAGCTTCACACTGTATATAGAGCGAACCGGCGAACCAAGTGTTAAGACACTCCATTCCTATAAAGACAATTCCGTTCCTCACTTTCCGCAGAATTCTTGAAGTATTATCTAAACTCAAATAAAGTTATTCTATAGATATCTCGCTGATTCTATACATTGTTGTTAGAGCTATTTAAATATATTGTTAAGACACTCCGTTCCCTATTTTCCGGCAAATTTTGGCGGCATTTCGTGTTGAGTGGCGGAGCTAAACGCCGCGTTTTGCTGTAGCTATTTAACAATAGTATAAGCGTTAAAACCGCAATAGTTCACATGCAATAGTACACGAGGACAATATGAAATACATCCGTCAAGTTCAATGCCAATGACCCACCCGCATAGACCGCATACGTAATGGATAGTGGATACAAGTAGGTACTAATATTGTATTGCAACGCTCTTTATAGATGATCCTATCGAGAGGATAGAGGGAACCTGGGAACCTAGTATTAAGACACTCCGTCCTTATTAGACGCTTCCGTTTCCGTTTTGTTGCCGAATTATGGATTCAACGCTGCGTTTTGCCGTGTAAGAAGGAAGAGAGGAAAAAATAAATATTTCACAAAAGAACCCATAACTTGTCGTATTTACAGTAGTCTAGTTTAATTTTTTTTTCATGTTCTCGCTCTGATAACCGCGGCGTTGAATTCCGCAGCTCAACCAGCAATGTCCCGAACAAGTCAAGTGGAAAGTAGGTAACGGAATCGTAACGGTAACATATTAGCCTTCCCGGTTCCCTTAATCTACCATTCTATACAGGAAAAAGCGTGAAAAGTCTTTTTGTTTTGTTGTTTAAATACAAAAGAGAATATATCAAATTAAAAAATAAATAAATAAAATTGACTTCACGCTGTATCTCGCACACAGCAGGGTAGGCAGAGGGAACCTAGTATTAAGACACTCCGTTCCCCACTTTTTGCCGAATTTTTAGAGGCATTGCGTGTTGAGTGGCAGAACTCAACGCGGCGCTTAACCTTGACACCAGTGCGAAGAAAATGAAAATATAAATGTAAATAAATATTTCATTTCCACGAGTGGTGATCGAACCCAAACCAGTCGGTTTTACAGTCACACTTTGTGCCACTACGCCACGACTGGCCTCTATATCATCAAATTAATTAAATAATAATATATAATCGATGTCACCACTCACCGATGGCTTCCGCAATACCAATTAAACTACAATAGAAAACACTTGCTTCAGTCATTTGTAATAGTTAAATTAATTAGACGCATTAATTGATAGTTAGAATTGTTATAGTAAACGCTATATTATATGGTCTTAGAGCAGAGGGGAAGAGTGTGGGAACATCTTTTATCTTCACGCTGTATCCCGCACGCAGTAGGGTAGGCAGAGGGAACCTAGTGTTAAGACATTCCGTTCCCCCATTTCCGCCGAATTTTGGGGGCATTGTGTGCTGAGTGGCGGAACTCAACGCCGCGCTTTACCTCGACACCAGAGCGAAGAAATGAAAACAAAAATGTAAATAAATATTTCACTTCCTCGAGTAGGGATCGAACCTACAACCAGTCGATATTACAGTCACACTTTGTGCCTCTGTGCCTCAACCGGCCTCAAATAATATTAAAAAAGCAGTAAATGAAGATAGTCGAGGCACAGTGGTGTGGAAACGCGATGGTTGTGGTTTGGATTTTCTTTGGAGGGAGTTGTTTATTGGAATGATTCTCTTTTCTCCGCTTCCACTAAGACAAATTGCTTTTATTTTGTTATTAATAATTAGAATAGGTATGTTTTTGTACTGTACTTTTGCCATAAAAATATTTTTTACATGCGGCTTCGCCCGCTTGGTCAAATGAAAATCACTAAAAGTACATAATACACAACAGTAGCTTTTAAGCTTCGGAATTTGGCTTCCAGTATTGTGACTTTAGCAGCTATGATCCTATTGATCCTATTGATAAATATAATATATTATATAGCTTTACTCGAGTAAATACAAACCCACATTAAAAGAACAAATCTTTTGGAAAAAGGTTTTTAGATTTATTTGGAACGGAGTGTCTTAACACTAGGTTCCGAGACTTTCTGTTTATCCTGCTATATGCGTGAAGCTAAAAATATTATAATAAAAAATATCGTTTAACAGAATTGCGCAGGAGTCGCCAGCTAATAAATTAATTACAACAACTTTTAAGATTACTAAAAGTCAGAATCATTTAAAATTGTGTTCTGAGTCAATGCGATATAAAAACAAATAATTTACTTCATTTAGGTATGTTATTAAATTACATTTAAATGGTCACTTTAACACATGCCGTTGGTACTTCGCCAGCAGCAGTGTTTTATTTTTTTTGTAAATAAATTTGATATCATTATTTATGTTGAGATAAAGTGCGGCGTTAAGTTCCGCCGTCCAACACAAAATACTTTACATAGCAAAAATGATCTTACATTTGTACGGTTTCATTCTGATTTCCTCTACTATTATATATTAAAATATTTTTTCCTAACTAACCACATATATGTATACGAGTATATAGGATGGAAGTGTCAGCACCACTTTAAATGAAACCACACTTTTAACTAGAGTAGTTAAATAAAAGCGTAATACAATAAAAAAAAACGTATCTTGATTAATCTCTTTAGGTATAGGTTTAAAATATTTTATCTTATATATTGTCCCCGTAAAATGAGCGCTGACACTTCCACCCTGTATATACGAGTATAGGTGGCTAAAGGGCGAAGTTGTGTATCGTCACTCAATGCGCAATGTCGAATCCGGAGAGTCTTGGAAATGGAGTGTCTTAACACTAGGCTCCCTCTAACTATCCTGCTATACGCGAGATGCATTGTTAGATCGTTAGTATATATATATATAAATATTATATTTATTTGACATTTTTATATCTCAAAGGCGTGAGCACTCAAACATCTATTGAATTACTGGATGTATCAATTCGTCATAGTATTATGATCAGCATTACTGGTGTGTATTAGCTCGTCTAAAATTTAGTGCAGATCTATAATAGTGTTAGAAGTGGCTTTTATATAATAATTTATATTAAAAATTCAATAAAAATCAGCTTCACGCTGTATCCCACACACAGCAGGGTAGACAGAGGGAACTTAGTGTTAAGACTCTGTGTCCCACTTTCCGCCAACTTCTGGAGGCATTGTGTGTTAAGTGGCGGAACTCAACGCCGCGCTTTGCCTCGACACCAGAGCGAAGAAATGAAAATATTTCTTTTCCTCGAGTGGGGATCGAACCCACAACCAGTCGATTTTACAGTCACAGCTTGTGCCGCTGTGCCACGACTGGCCTCATATTTTTGAGAATATCTATGAATATTTTAATCAAAAATTATATTAAAATATTCTTTATCCAGACTATGAAGATTACAAGCAGTTTTGAATGGAATTATACCAATTAATATATAAGAATTGTAGTCTTACAGGAAGTTGAGAGCAAGAAAATCAGCCGTGGATAAAATAATTATATTTTTTGGTTAAAGATTTTGTTACCATAATGAAAACATATTCTATTATTCAATAAGATTTAAACATTTTATAGATTTTTTTTTCAAATCATTTATTAATGTGGTAAAATATTGTTATCGAATATTTAATTTAGTTTCAAAGATAGAGAATTTCTTCCCAACTTTCAAAATTTGTAACTTAGATTAATTCTTAGAAAAATATATATAAATAAATATAATTATTAATAGAAAATATTATATTATTATATTATTTATGTAATTATACATATTTTAAACATTTTTCACACTGGGACTTCTATCAACACTCACTCTATAGCATTCCTAATGGAGCTGTACATGCATAAGTGTATTAAGAGTGGCGCAGGCGCATGTTTGAGACGAAATGATTAAGGAAACCAAATTGACCTTAATTAACATCTTAATTCAGTACAATTTAGCGTGACTTTGATTTCACGCGAGTGACCACTTCCCTGTCGTAAAAATATTGCAATAAATGCATTAAATTAATTTATGTTTATGTTGTGTTATGTTGGATCTTTTATTGCGTATGTTGTTTTAATGGATATGTATTGGAGTTAGGTAGAGACCGTTATGGCGCAACGGCATGGCACCCGATGGTAATAGCGACGGTTGTGGGTTCAATTTCCACTCCGGAGAACGAAATATATTAATTTCCTCGCTCTAGTAATAAGTGTGGCGTTGAGTTCCGTCAATCGATATGCAATGTCTTGAAAATTAGTTAGTGCTTAGGGAACGGTGTCTTATATTTTTACAATGGTTCCATTCCAGTATGTAGGATCTAGCGTGAAGCTGAAAAAATTGAAGTGAACACCTGTTCCCTATTGCATATTTCTATGCAAAATTTTATGAAAAACGCATAAGATAGGAAGATTGAAAGATAAAGTGAATGGAACAAGAACAAAAATCACATTTCTATAATTTCATTGTCAAATAAAGTAAATTAAATCAAATTTACGCTGTATCCTCGAGTAGCGAGCTGTATCCTCGCTCTAGCGAGTCTAGTGTTAAGACACTCCGCTTCCCATTTTCACTCTGACTTCCGGAGGCATTGCGTGTTGAATGTGGAACTCAACGCCATGCCGCGACACCAGAGCGAAAGGAAAATATAAATTTAAATAAATATTTCATTACCTCGAGTGGGATCGAACCCACAACCATTCGATTTTACAGTCAGACTTTGTACTCCTGCGCCACGACTGGCCTCAAATAAAGTAGAGCATATATTTAAAAAATAAATCATTTTTTGTACTGGATAGTCTATGTTTATCGAGGAAAACTATACTTTACTATGAAATTAATGACTTCGTAGTAACCCACCGCACCGTACACGCGGTCTAAGTTACCTCAGGCAATTAAAAGTTATCACTATATAATATAAGTACATAACTTTTAGTTATTTGCTTTGATGTAAAATCTAGTAAAAAATAAAACTTAATACCTAACCCAAAAATATAAGCCAATTGCGGTGCAATAGCACAAGTTGTGGGTTCAATTCCCGCTTGAGGAAATGAAATATTTAATAGATAATTCATTTCTTCGCCTGGTGCAAGGTAAGCCGCGGCGTTGAGTTCCGCCACTCAACATGTCTTAACACTAGGCTCCCTCTGCGTACCCTGTTACATTCGGATAAAAAAAATTAACTACTGCGGGAATTCAACTCACTACTACATCTATACGACAGGTGTTTCCGCAACTGAGACATATTACTATCCATTTCCACTATCAAAGCAATGAATCATCAATGACGATTGGCAAATCATCAACTTAGATAACAAACGGCCTTGTCTAAATTGTTTATAGATAAGTGGCGAAATTAAAAAGATAGATATTTAGATAAACTATATATTTATTTTATGTTTTGTCAATAATTTATATCTAATTAAAATTTCATTTACTTAATTAATATATAATTATATATTGGCAAGATAAGATATGGAAGCCTTGGTTTAGTTGTGAAACAAATATTAATTTAAAAAAAAAATGAAATTCAAAGGCAAAATGACAAGACATGTCAAAAACTATTAAAGATATGAGAGTAAAAGTAGTTCCCGAGATTAGGCTACTTTATAATAACTACTTATATTAAATACGTGAAGCAAAAACTTAGTAATTGCTTTTACGAAAATTTTCCGGATGGCGGAGTGTGAAAATTGTCAAAGTTATAGTTTTTATAGAGAAGGATCCAAAAATATATTATTATAATTTTATCTATAAATATTATAATAATTCATAAAAAATACATTAAATAAAGATATATAAAGATAACGCACACTAACACATATTTTGAGGCCAGTCGTGGCGCAGGGGTATGGCTCTGGTATCAAGACAAAACGCAACTTTGAGCTCCGTCACTTAACACGCAATGTCTCGAAAATCCGACAGAATGACGGAACGAAGTGTCTTACCACTAGGTTCCCTATCGCTATCCTGCTATATGCGGGATACAGCGTGAAGCTATTCACCCCTATATCTTTCCACTTATATTCTATAACCATACAAGCGTTGTAAAGGCATGTAATTTAGAACATAATGCAGCTGCTCGTGACTAATAATAACGAAGTGAATCAAATCTTATCGATTACTTTAGTTAAGTAAATATGGAACAGTGAGTCAATTGTTTTCATTGTTTGAACAATTTTTGTTTTTATCCTTTTTTTTGTATAAATGTGTGTATATACTATTTTTAAAAGCTTCACGTTGTATCCCGCATATTTAACGGGTAACGCCAACAGGTACTAGTATCCAAATTGATAGTACGGTAGGCAGATGGAACATAATGTGACAGTCCATTCCTCACACACCGCCCGGTGGAACTCAACGCCGTGCTTCGTTCTTTTTATAGGGGCGAGAAAATGAAAATAATCCAGTCTCTTGAGTGCGAATGGAGCCAACAGAACAGAGAAATGAATGTTCTAACTCTACTTTACGTATCTCTCTTCTTTCCCTGTTATATGAACCTGATATCAAGAGAATGAACAGCTGTTATCTAATACAATTCTTGTTTACTTCCCATCTCACTATACTATTACTACCATCTCATATATTTAAAATGTTGTGAAGAACGTGTCAATTTTACTTAAATTCCATGAAATTATTTCTTGCGTAAAACCACAAGACCACTCTAAGACCACTCTAAGGTGATCTTTCATTGGTATACGTTTAATCAAAAAGAACAATATCTGGGAAGTTCATTTTAAATTGGCTGATTGACAACAGATGATCTCTACTATCATCTATGTGTGTATACAGTATAAGAATTGAATGTAGGTATTTCGTTGTTTAACACTAATTGAAACCTGCGGCTTCGCTTGGATGTACTATAAACTCCTGTTTTTTTCAAAATTATTGAGCGATGGAACTTAACATCGCCTTTTGTCTCGACAACAGAGCTAAGAAATGAAAATATTAAATATTTAATGTCCTCGAGCGGAAATCGAATCCACAACCTATCGCATTTTTAGTCACACGCTTGTGCCCCTGCGCCACGATAGGCTTCAACAAAAATTAAATTGTTAAAATGACAATTCTGTCGAATCAAGAGTAAATAAAGCTACAGTTGATGAAGCAGACGGTTCTACTGTAGTAACATGCGTTTGACGCCGACAGTGGAGTGCACTAGACAGGTATCTTTGCCTTTACAGTCAGCATATTTGATTTTGTTAGTAAACACCTAAACTTCAGAAAAAAAATCATATGAGTTCATACAAACATTAAAATTCGTGTTTAAATAAAAAAAATCGTTTTTTTTGGTAAATTTTATTTATACTAGGAGTGCAGTTAACGTAGATATTTTACTACTACGCTACTGTTTTGGAAATCGTCTTTTTTGATACTTCCTTACATCCTCAAGGAACCAAGTAAACATGTCAATTTTCAGCGTTCTACGCCGCGTCTTTCTGGCTGTGTGTTGTCTGTCATAGTAGTTACTCAGTAACGAAAGAGTTTTATATGATTTGCTTTAGATTTAGAACAAAGTTAATTTTAAACCAATATTAAACCATTTTAAACAGAACTATATAGTATAGTTCAATTTAGAATTGTCGATGGGTTTTGCTTTTCATTATAAACAATTTATTATTTATAAATATTTATTTTAAATTGTTTATTAATGGTGGTAATTTTTCTTAGTGAAAATCATGTTTTCTTTTATTTTTAAGATAATGTATAAGTTTCCTTTGTATCGACCATGCTCAAGAACTAAAGAAGTTTATTTGGGTTATTATCAAAGCTTGTTTTTTCTAAATTATATTAAAATTATTTGTTAATATTATTTTAGAGATGTCACTGTAAATACAACCGTTCTGTTTGCCACGATTGGTATAAGAAGAAAATTTAAGTTGGATATTTCTTTTTTTTATAAATAAACATTTTTTTTAAATATTATAATAAATATAAAAGAACAAACAAAAACCTAATATTTACACAAAAAACCAAGACTAACCAAAACCACTAAACAGACAAAACCACAAAACCAACTAGTATAATAATACAAGTAGGTACCCAGTCCAGTAGCGGTTGCCCAAGTCTCGTGACCAATCCGTCACCTATCGACTCCCTACAATCTTCTCGTCAACCTCCAAACATGACCTTCGCACTTTCATATTGCATCAATCTTTTATTCATATGCATACATATGTATATAAAATTAAAATTAAATTAAATCAGCTTCACGCTGTATCCCGCACACAGCAGGGTAGGCAGAGGGAACCTAGTGTTAAGACACTCCGTTCCCCACTTTCTGCCGAATTCTGGAGGCATTGCGTGTTGAGTGGCAGAACTCAACGCCGCGCTTAACCTCGACACCAGAGCGAAGAAATGGAAATATAAATTTAAGTAAATATTTCATCTCCTCGAGTAATATTTCATCTGATCGAACCCACAACCAATTGGTTTTACAGTCACACCTCGTGCCGCTGCGCCACGACTGGCCTCATATGTATATATATTTACTAATTTAATAACGCTGTTTGTTTAGTTGATCGTACTAATCTCGAGAACTGCTGGTCCAAATTGTACTTTTTTTTTTGGGGTTTTGGATAGTTCATATATCGAAGAAAGGCTGAAGACTATTTTAAATCATCAATTGCTTATTTATTTATTTAATACTTTATTAATTTAATATTTAAAAGACTAGTCATGGCGCAGGGGTACAAAGTGTGACTGTAAAACCGACTGGTTGTAGGTTCGATCTCCACTCGAGGAGATGAAATATTTACTTAAATTTATATTTCCATTTCTTCGCTCTGGTCTCGAGGCAAAGCGCGGCGTTGAGTTCTGCCACTCAACACGCAATGCCTCCAGAATTCGGCAGAAATTGGGCAACGGACCGTTTCAACACTAGGTTCCCTCTGCCTACCCTGCTGCGTGCGGGATACAGCGTGAAGCTGATTTTTTTATTTAATACTTTATTACAACAATTTAATAATAAACCGAAAAAGAAGAAAAACAAAGAAAAAATATGTTCTTAAATCGGCCTTATCACTACCAAAGGTGCCCTGCCCTTACCATTAAAAAGATCAAAGAATATATGAATATTATTATAATAATATGTAACCATCTGTATCTGTTATATATTATTCTTTATTATTTCAATTTGAATATTGCGTTAAATTATTATTTGAGGCTAGCCCTGGCGTAGGGGCACAAGCGTGCGACTATAAACCCAACAGGTTGTGGGTTCAATTCCTACTCGAGGAAATGAAATATACATATATTTTAAGGTTCCTCGGTTTTTTCTCAAGCCGCGGGATTGAGTTCCGTCATTCAACACGTAATATCGCCAGAATTTTGTGAGAAATGGGGAATGGAAGTGCCTTTATGGAAACGGAGTATCTTAATACAAGATCCTCAGGCTCCCTCTGCTTACCCTAGTAGGGTGTGGCTGTGGCAGGGCTGTATCCCCCATATATCAATGTTGGGAGACGGAACCTAGAAATCTCTTATTGAGACGAATGTAAAAATATGTGAACTAAAACGGTACGAAAGAATTTTACCCAAGAAATTTTTAAATGAGCAATACTAAACAAATTTCTTAATAAACGAATAATTTCACCTTGAACTTTTGTTATTAATAATATCGGACAAGCGCGAGTTGGGCTCGCCCACCGACGGTTCCGTATAAAAAATGAAGGTCTCGAGCTTCTACTGAAATTCAAGCTTAGCTTAACTATCCCTTTCATCTTATACCTCACTTGAACTAGAGGCTTTAATATCAAAATTGCCTCCCTTGTAAAGCTATTATTTTTTAAGACTTTATATAAATGTATAGTTTTCATTTTTCCTAAACTACTACCTATAGATGCTAGCTGCCAAATTTCATAATTTTATGTTACCCGGAAGTACTTTATTAATTATGATTCCTTTTATAGTGTTGAAATATGCGTTTCTTGGAATATAAACGTCTATATTTTTTTAAGAAAATGAAGAAATACGTTTGTTTTTCAGAAAATCATGGGCCGTAGATTTGAGTATATGGTTTAAATATAATTTAATATAATATGCAACTCGATATGTCCAAGAATTTATGAGATAAAGATTCTTGGCAGACAGACAGACAGAAGACGGACAACGTTACGGACGGGAAGTGAAAAAGAACCCTTATAAGATTATAAGGGTTCTTTTTTCTCTTAAGAGATACGGAACCCTAAAAACACAAAGTACCTATATGATTATAGATAATTTACTGTTTGAAATTACTAAACTGTATTCATTTGCATAAAACATACTAGCAAATGTGACCTAGAATGAGTAAGTAAATTAATATTTAGTATATATATAGTTAGGAATGCTATTTAATATTGGGAATATTATGTTGGTTACTTATAAATTTCTATACGACATCTACCCATCACGCCACTATGACGCGATAGCGTCATCAATTATTATTAGTCTACCCTGCAACTTATTTGTGAACGATGATATAAAAGGTTGCACGGGCGTTGTACAGCAGTCTTGGCTCTGGTGTGGTTCAGAGTACTACTAGTACTCTGCCACTGACTAACCTCGACTATTCGGATAATTGATTATTTAGTTCATCAATTATTATTGTAATTATGAATGTGGTTAACACCTATTTGTAATTGCACTGGGCTGGAGCAGTGAAGTCGAGTGTTGATATATCGGAAAGGGATCCCTGAAGCCTACACCTGTGGTCGCAAGTCCCAGGCACTGCTCCATCCATACTTTTCATCATTGAAAGGTCATAAATAATATTAGTTGTAACTACCGTCCACATCTGATATATGTTCGATACGACTACCCTCTTGGTATTTATCACTTCCGACATATGTGAGGAATATGTCAGGATGTACGAGCGGTAACGATAATGATAAGTACTTTGTGTTAATTGATTTATATTAAGTTATGTGAT